>BKCH01001518.1:0-69884 GCA_008635985.1 Ficus erecta
TTTCAAATAATTTCATGTGATGTTTTAGTCCTTTTTTTTTTTTTTTTTTTGTTGGGGCTAAAATGCTCATGAACTCCTAAAAAATTAGCAAAATGACCAAAATCGTTAATGAGCATCAAAGTAGAGACGAAACAAGTCATGTACATGACACATGGATACGGCAAATAAGATTCGGGGACCATTAACGATATAAACCAAAATCGTACCCTTAGGCGCTCGATCCCTCTTTTTCTTCCATCTAGTAATTACTTGAGGCTTTTGCAAAAACCTAAAGCCCACCTGTTAATTATTAATCGACATTTAAAACTATAGTTCAATTGGTATTTATATTTCATACTTTTAATAAGGTCAGATTTGCAACTACTCTTTTTAATTCTAATTGTTTGTTGTTGAATGTGGGGTCTTGGCTTTGGGCCTCTATACATGTTCGTTTATATAGGATCATCAAAGCATCTAAAATGTAGGAATTATAGCCACATAGACACTCGACCACAACCGCAACATTTTTGTGGATTTCTATCATGCCACGTAGTAGTTCTACCATTTTTGACGCCTTTAGACATCATGAGGGTTATAAAAACCTAGATGAAGTAGGATATAAACAACATTAAAATCTCATGCATTATGCTAAGCTTGCTTAAATTTTTTTAAAAAAAATAAAAAACTTAAGAATCATAGGTAATAAAATGAAACAATTTTCTTTATTTAATTGGTGATCATAGGGACAAAAATCAGTAGGTGTATAAAAAAAATCCAGATCTGACTACAAACAGAAAATAAATATCTGAATCAGAACGGTACCCCTTTAACACCCAATAAAATGAAACGGATTTAAGTAATAAATGCGAAGCCAAATTTTGGAAAATTAAAAGGGAAAAATGGAAAAGGTTCTCTAAGTACTATGAATGAAAGTTGCCCCAATAAAATGGATCTGCAAGCCTCCATACATGCATAAATAAAGGGAGCCCTAAATTTGTTTTTCTGCTACTGAAAAAGGATTAAATTCTATTGACCAATTGGGCGGGTCTATTAGCACCCCTTATTTTACTTTTTATATCCACTTTTTAAAATCGCATACCATGTTCATTTTAGAATTAAAAAATTACTTGTTCCACCCCTTGGTTTTTCCAAAAAATTACTTTTTCCAAAAATTACATGTTCATTTTACAACTAAATTATTAATTTATTTTTTCTTTCCCCTCCCATTAAAGTCTAAATCTCTATACATTTTTTCCCATAATTTTTTTCATTTTCTATTATATTGTTATTTTTTAATTTATTTTCACAAGAATTTTTTTTAAGAGAAGATTCTTTTATTTTGTTTGTTATTATTCCTATTTTTCAATAGTTTTTGTAGTTGCATGTAATAACTAGTTTTTTGTTTTCTAAGAAATAACAAACAAATGGAAAATACATATGCACGATGTGAATATATAATCAAATATATTAATTTGATTGGTCACTCATTTTATAAATAATTAAAGAAATGGTTAATAATTCATTCAAACTCTAAATTGTAAGTTTTTTCTAATTATCTAATAAAAGTATTAACCAAATTCATAACATTTTCAACCATACAGATTTTTATTTCAACATATAAACTAATGAAGAATTTTTGTTGGATATCTAAATAGAAAAGAAAAAAGAAATCTAGGGAGAAAAAAATTAAAAAATAAAAACAAAACAAAGCATATTAAAAAAATTATGTAGAGGTTTAGATTTAGTATATGGAGAAGAAATAAAGATTAATAATTTAGTTATAAGGGCTTTTTGGAAACTTAAGGGGTGGAAAAAATTAATTTTTTAATTCTAAAATTAATTTGGTAAGTGGTTTTAAAATATGGATGGGAAAAGTAAAATAGGGGATGTTAATAGACCCACTCTAACCATTTCTATAGGATTGATCTTAATCTCAATTGATTAGTGGACTCGGATCCATTTATTTTGTCTTTTAATTTTCCGAGGGGTGAGATTATCTCTTTAACTAAAAAAAAAAAAAAAAAAAAAAAAAAAAAAATCAGCAATATTTTGGAGACATAATATTATAGGTTGCTTGGAAATTGGGTGGCATAAAGTTCCATACAACATTAATATATATGTCATTTATATTTAATGTGATAATGTGGATATCAATTGCAATATATATATATATATATATATATATATTGTTAAGATAAACATTGTCCAATAATTTCTTTTTTAATTTTTAAAATAAATGATTATGATAAATTCCAGAATTAAATCTTGATTGTCTAAGCGTTGGAATGTGATTTAGGAGAAATTATATTGTGCTGTAAAAAATTTTATATGTAGTAAATCCCCCCATGGGGATGTGTACCTACCCGCTTAGTCCCAACCCTGGGGAAGTAAGCAATTTCTGTATAAGGTAATTTTTACTAATCTCAGTTAAATGCCTCGTGATTTAATTAAATAGATCTCTATTAGGGTTGGATCTTTTTTTAATATTCATCTGGGATTTCTAAGCTTTCACCGTTAGAATTAAGGAACCCATAAACAAGTAGGATTGGAAGGAGAATTGAGAAGAATTCACAAGACTAAGAAGATTTAATCGCGTTGATTCAAGGATAGGAAAATAGTGAGGAAGATTGAGTAGTCGAGATGCCGCAAAGATTTTCTATATATATATATATATATATATATATATATATATATATATTTTCAAACTAGCACCAGTAGAAATAGTGCATTCCACCACAGTTACTGTTGTGTAAGATGCTCAAGCAAAAATTTTTCCAAATACTTATCCACAAATTTAAAGAAATGTCATCATGTTTTATTAGCACAACATAACTAATAATTGTTTTTAAAAAAAATAAATATTAATATGAATCCTACTCATCATAATCACCGATATAACTTATACAAAAATAATTAAATACAAGTAAACCCTCGTACACAAATCTAAACAAAAAAAAAACTTATATATAAAATAATATATCTAATTCCAAATCTAGTCTCAACCAAATTAAGAATAACTATAACGGTTAAAATCCTAAAAGTACTCAGATTTTAGTGGTCACGTGGCAGCGGCAGACATGGCCCGTCCGACATAATTTTTTCTTTTGTTTCTAACAGTAGAAGAAGAAAAACAAAATTTGTGACTTCTTAGTAAGTGTTTGAAATTACTTAGTTTAAAATGATCTTTAAATTTGTCTAATAAGTAATACAAATATTGAAGTGAAGTTTATAATGTACAAATTAAATTTTGTTATAAGTTTTAAAATCTACTCAAAAGAGCTTTTGTCAGAAACCATATTTTTTTCGCTTTGACAAGAAGCACTCTGATGATTAGAAACTCTTTTGACAGATCATCTAAACACTTCTAAAAACTGCTTTTGGACATGTGAAGTCAAAAGCAGCTTTTTAAACAGATCCATGATGGTGGGGACACAGTGGTGGCTACGAGCATGGTTGTGGGAGTGAGTGTAAGAGAAAATAGCGAGGGGCTACTAGAAAGGGAGTGAGGAAGAGAGGAAGAAAGAAGGGGAGTTCACAGAAAGAGAGAGAGAGAGATAGATAGATAGATAGAGAATTTGTTAAGAGTTTTTGGAAAACGAAACAAGCGAGTGCCCAAAATTATAGGAAGATAGGAGTAAATTTCAAAATTTGTGAGTATAAAAATATGCAGGTAAAAGTCTGTCTTTTTTTCAACAAGAGTTTTTAAAAAAAGTTCACATATCACAACGGCTCCGAAAACCGTCATAAGATGGTATACATATATACCACAATGATTTTCAGAAAAAGTTTTATGATGTCTTGTTTTTAGACCATATTTGATGACGGTTTTGACGAAACCATCGTCGAATTTTCTGTCATTTAATCTACATTTATAGTGTAGATATGAACAAATACTATTCATAAACAATTATTTTAGATAATCGGATCCTGAAATGTTTAGAAAATTTTAAAACTTTCATTCTTTTGTATTTCACATTTTTTTATTTTCTCAATTCAGCAACTGGTCTCAGAGCTAACCCATCATCATCTCAATTATTTTAAACACAAGATAGATCAGTTTTGATTGCATGATAATTGTATTTAGAGATATAAATGACACTCTTGGGATGATTAATAATTTTGATAGCCATAATTCTTATAGATGTTTTGTTATAATTTTTATTTGGATTGTATTTATTAGAGGGTGGATCATCACCGTAATTCTCTATTAATTGTTTAATACTTTCTTTTTTTGAAAGAGATCGTTTGATTGTTTCTAAGATTTAAGTAAGTCCGAAATGAAATATGATTTCTATTGAATTAATTTTTTCTTAAAGATAGTTGCACATGAAAAAGAAGATCCAAAAAGAAAGACATTCCATCGAGGAAATATGATAATTTAATCGGCGTTCAAAAGGGGAAAAATTGTTTAAAAGAATACGAACAAAACGCTAGAATTTCGTGATGTAAATTTTAACTTGTATATACTTTCTGTCACATATTTCTCCATTACCAAATTTTTTGCATTATCTTCTCTTAAATTTATCAAATAGTTATAATTCATCACTTAACTTTTAATCTAAAAACTTTTTCCCCCAAAATTTAATAATGTGTAGCAAAACATCATAATTGATAGTGGTATAATCTTCAAGAAAAATTAACGTTTAACTTGGACACAATTTTTAATTAAGAACATGAAATTTGTTTAACCAATATTACCCAAATTTTTGTGTAAACAAAATTAATTCATAATTTTTTAATTTTAATAAAACTTAATTAATATCTAAAGCTGAATAAATTCGGGTGGGTCAAAAAAATAAAAAATATTATTTTTATCATTAATTAATGACTAATTAGAGCATCTTAAATAGAATGTTAAATTAATGTGTCATTGGTAAATTTTGATACGTGAAAGAATAAAGTATTCTTCAATTAAATGGTATATTTTATGTCAAATTTGCTCTATGGTAAACTCGGAGGCAGTTTTTCCATCTAAATATAACAAATGATAAATTTGACATTTGGTGGCTGTTGATTGGTATATCAATTTTTTCATCTAATCATTACAACTTTATCATTGTTAAGGCCTCATTTAGGGAAGGTTTTCTAAATCACATTTCCAAAACTTTTCTTTTCCCCTCTTCAATTCGAAAATATTTTTCACTATTCGTACCTCCAAAAGTGTACAGTAAATTCAAATATTAAAAGTTCATAATTTTGTAATTTCAAGTCCGAATGAGATTATTTAAAAAAAATTGTATAGAATTTGAATATGAACGAAATAAGATCCATATTGATTTCAAACATAATTTAAAATTTTACACATTTTCACTTCAAACAAATTTTTTTTTAACGAACATTTTCAAAATTCAACTCATCTACAATTCAAAATGTCTCCAAAATTCCGTCTCTAATACCTCTCCCAAGCTGATCCTAAATTATTTAAATACTAAAGTTTAGTACTTTTACGAATCAAAGGTTGATAATGATGAGGAAAAAGGTAGATATAACATTAGAAATAACATGGTACATTAGAGTATAAATCTAAAATACACTATTTTTCATACGCTTTTGTGACAAATATAGAACTGGTATGGACAAATACAATGGAAATGATCTTATGTGCAAGTCATGCAAATTTTCGTCAAAACAAATTTTCGTCAAAAAATAGATAATATTATGATCAGTTGAAACACAATAATAAATTCAAAAGGTACATTGTAAATATATATAAATTTAGCCCTCGTTTGTTGCTCCAGTTTAGGTCACAATTTACAATTCAATTTTTATCTTCTTTTTTTTAAGTCAACTTCAGTTTTACTATTCACACAGTTTTGTAACTTGAACTTTAAAAGTCTATAACTTTGCATATAAAAGTACAAAGAAGATGATTTTTTATATATATATATAAATTACATAGAATCTCGAGACGGACGAAACAAGCTATATATTGATATTTTTTTTCCGAATATATTTCAAGTTTTTTCACTTTTTAACTCAAGTAATTTAAATACCTCAGCAAATGTATAATTCAATTCAAACCTTAGTACCAAACACATGCTAACAAGTAACAATCATCGATGATAGTTGCATAATGATTAAGGAGATTTTAATTAGAGCTTTCGTTTTTATACGTCCAAAATTTGATCTTTATCGCATGCTAAGTATCTACTTTTGACATGGATCAGTCATAAAGCTCCAAAGACAAGTTCACCAACAATCTTGTCAGCGATATTATTATACTCACCCTATGATCATTGGGCCGGACACCCCGATCTTCTTATTTTATTCTTAAAAAAAAAATTCAAAAGGTGACGATGCAATTCCACCCTTCTTTTAATTTGGTCCAAGAAGCAGATCCGAAGTTAGGTTGGTCAGTGTTAAGTTGGATGTATCTCCATTAACTATATAGAAAGGCCCAAAACATTTACTGTTTTCATCGAAAACGATTCGTTTTGGATGAAATCAGTTAATCTTTTTTCTTTTTTCTTTTTTCTTTTTTTTTTTTTTTCATTTTAATCCCTTTTAAATCAGATTTTTTTTCTTTTTTTGGTACTTCATTTATTTATTTTACCTTTTTTTGCCCTAAAATTTTATTATTTTCTCATTTTAGTCACTTATTTTATATTGGTCCTTTTTTTTTTTTTCATTTTAGTCTTTTTATTATTATTTTTTTTTCATTTTAGTCCTTTTTTGCATTGGTCTATTTTTAACATTTTAGTACTTTTATTTTTTTTTCATGCCTCTTTTTTTTTTCCAGGTACTTTGTTGATTTGTTTTAATTTTTTTTTGTCTTTTTTTTTTTTTTTTTTTTTTTGCTTATATCCTATTTAGAAAAATTTTCTAAAAAAAAAAAAACTCAAAATCAGTTTGCTTTTTTCTTTTTTGCGCCACTGGTTTATCATTTTTTTTATTTTAGTTCTTTTTTATATAGTGATCTATTTTTTTTTTATGGTCTTTCTGTTTTTTTTTTTCTTTCGGCCAAATTTTTTTAAAATTTTTTCATTTTAGTCCCTTTTTTTTGTATTGATATACTTTTAACATTTTAGTCCTTTTATCTTTGTGGTCTTTTTTCATGCCTCTTTTTTTTATTTTTTTTTTATTTTCAAGTACTTTGTTGATTTTTTGTCTATTTTTTACTTAATACTTTTCTATTCAAATAAAATTTCGCAAATATGTCTCATAATATGCATCGCATATGCTCTTTAACTAGTACATATATAACTACTTTGCACTTAGATTTCATCCAAAACGTTTCGTTTTGGATAAAGTTTTTTTTTTATAATTTTCTGTTGGTCTTTTTGTTTTCTTTTTTTTTTTTCTTTTGGCCCAATTTTTTTTTTATTTTTTCATTTTAGTCCTTTCTTTTTATTGATATACTTTTAACATTTTAGTCATTTTATCTTTTTTTTTTTTCATGCCTTCATTTTTTTTTTCCAGGTACTTTGTTGATTTTTTTGGCTAAAACCTTTTTTTTATATACTTTTATGGTCATTTAGTTTTCTTTTTTTTTTTTTTTTTGTTTCGGCCAATTTTTTTTTTTTTTTTTCATTTTAATCCTTTTTTTTTTTTTGTATTGGTATAGTTCTAACATTTTAGTCCTTTTATCTTTTTGGTGTTTTTTTAATGCTTTTTTTTTTTTATTTATTTATTTTCATTTTAGTCTTTTTTTTGTCGATATACTTTTTACATTTTAGTCATTTTACTATTTTGGTCTTTTTTATGCCTTTTTTTAATATTTATTTTTAGGTACTTTGTTGATTTTTTTTTTTTTTGTCTATTTTTTACTCAATACTTTTCTATTTAGATAAAATTTCTCAAATATATCACATAATGTACATCTAACATGCTTTTTAACTAGTACATATATAAGTATGAATTCTCACTACTATGCCCTTAGATTTCGTCCAAAACATTTTGTTTTGAACGAAAATTTTTCTTATTTTATTTGTCTTTCTGTTTTTTTTTTCTTTCGGCCCAAATATTTTTTTTATTTTTTCATTTTAGTCCCTTTTTTTGTATTGATATGCTTTTAACATTTTAATCATTTTATCATTTCGGTCTTTTTTTCATGCCTCCATTTTATTTTTATTTTGAGGTACTTTGTTATTTTTTTGGCGAAAAACAGTTTTTTTTTGGCCCTTTAGTTTTCCTTTTTTTTTTTTTTTTTTTTTTTCATTTTTTCATTTTAGTCCTTTTTTGTATTGGTATATTTTTAACATTTTAGTCCTTTTATCTTTTTGGTGTTTTTTTTATGCCTTTTTTTTTTAATTTTTTAATTTTAGTTTTTTTTTTTTTGTATTGGTATACTTTTAACATTTTAGTCCTTTTATTTTTTTTTTGATCTTTTTTCATGCCTCTTTTTAATTTTTTTTTAATTCTCAAGTACTTTGTTGATTTTTTTGGCAAAAAACTTTTTATTTTATTTTTTTGGTCCTTTATTTTTCCTCTTCTTTTTTTTTTGGCCCAATTTTTTATTTTTTATTTTCATTTTAGTCCTTTTTTTGTATTGGTGTATTTCTAAGATTTTAGTCATTTTATCTTTTTGGTGTTTTTTTTCATGCCTTTTCTTTTATTTATTTATTTTCAAGTATATTGTTGATTTTTTTTTTAATGTTACTTATATATTTTTTCTTATCTAGATACATTTTCTCAAATATATCTAATCATGTGCATCACACATGATTTAAACTAGTATAAGGCCTATTTGGTAGAGCTTCTTAGAAGCTGTTTTTGGTTTCCCAAGTCCAAAAGCAGCTTCTGAAAGTATTTGGATGATATGTTAGAAGATTTTTTATTCTCCAAAAGTGTTTCCTGTGAAAGCCAAAAAATGTGACATCTGGCAAAAACTTTTCTGAGTAGACTTTAAAACTTATAACAAAATTTCAATTTTACATTATAAAGTTTATTTAATATTTTTAGTATTTTATTAGAATACTTTAAAAATCATTTTGATCTCAAAAGTTTTTTCGTTCCAAATACTTATTAAGAAGTTACAGTTTTTACTTCTCTTATTTTATTGACTAGAAGCAAAAGTAAAAGTTATGCTAAACGGACTAAGAAATATATTAAAAGCGTTGAAGTAAATAAGCGGGCCGTGGGACAAGGCCCGTCTCAACAAACTCCCATTTGACATAAGTCGACCGTGGACAATGTACCAAAGCCAGTGATCTTACACGTAGCAGAATCACCATTGATCTGCAGTCTGTGGCGGTGCTATGCTTCATCACCCATCCTCTCTCCCCATATATATGATGTTATATATGACCAGTCTCATATCCAATATTTTTATAAAATAACACTTATAATTTTGAGAGTTTACACATAGCATGATCACTATTGATTTGCAGTCAGTGATGGTACTGCTACGCTTCATCACCCATCCTTTTTCTCTTTATATGACGAGTCTCATATTCGATATTTTATAAAATAATATTTATAATTTTGTTTTTATAAATTAATATAGCTGTCAATTAATTTCAATAAATTAATTTTATATATTACTTATTACTTGTGTTAATAACTTTTACTAATATACTTATTACAAAAAAAAAAAAAACATATAAATCGATTAATAATTATATATATTTAAATATAAAATTACTTCCTTCGGACTTATAGTTGTCGGACTAGAGATTTATTATCTCATAAAATGTCTGCTGTGATGCACCTTTGCAATCTTGCATTTTTATAAATAAGTTTTATTATTGATGATGTCTTCCCTTCGTAGGGGTTCCAACATAAGTTATGAGATGCGAGCTTAGAGGTCGTTTGGTGTGATAATTATAGTTGGAATTTTAAAAAATATTTTGATTAAAAATGAGTAGAAGTTCTGTAAATATGCATTTGTTAGAAAATGAACTGTTTAAAGTTAATGTAAAAACTAAAAATGTGTTTGGGAAGAATATAACAATATAAATATTATTTTGTTACCCTTGTCGTTCTTCCCAATATATATATATAATCTCATTTTGACTCGAAATAAGAAAGTTATAGACTTTTAAAGTTAGAAAAATAGTGATTTGTATATGTCAATAGTAAAATAGATTTACTTTTGGAGGGGAAAAAAACTTTTGGAAAACTTCGTCAGATGGATACTAAGGAAATTTCTAGGACGAGTATCCCATTATACGAATTTATAGGTATAAAAAGATATATAATCTTTTGTCAATATACATTATAATGGAGCATGATTTGTTAGTCGTCCGATCAAAATGAAGGGACACAATGTCAAAGGACATGCATGTGGTGTACTCAACCACATGGTGCCATACAAAAGAAGCTTTGTTAATGGAGTGCCAAATCATCATAAAAAAAGAAAAATAATAATATTAATTAGAAGAAAAACGAATTTGAGATCGATGCACACGTTCTCCTAGCTAGATTGTGTGATTATGTACAGTTACGATGTCAAAATGTTGGATCATCTATCTATGCATTGTCAAATTTCGGCAATGTGAAATTTTAGTATTTGGTTAGACATTATATATATATATATATATATATATATAAATGGAGGGTGAAATAAAGTTCCCCATTCAAATTTATTATAAAGATAAAAACAAAATTAATTAATTTTTAATTCCGTCTTAAGACAAAACTACCAAATCTAAAACAATACTAAACAGCCCTTCAAAAAAAGCATATGAACCCGGTCAAATATTGGATTCATTTATCCCATTCCCTTTCACATTCAAAGAATTATTAAGTTATGCCAATTTATTCTAGGATCTTAAAATTACAATCTCCATTTTTTATGCATAATTATCATCAAGATTCTCGCTTGGCATGACGTTCTTAAGGTTCAAAACCTCTTCGATTTTACCGGCATTTGAAGAATATGGAGAAATTACTCTTATGCTTCTTGTTGCATTGTTTTCTCAATTTAATTTATATTTAAAAGTAAAAAATAGTATAAAATAAAATTTTAGGATCTGAGTTGTTGTTATTTAATGTGTTGGTATGTTTCATTATTAATATAACATTAACCATAGCTCTGCTTAAGAAACAAAATAAGGACAAAGATTGAGGAGAAAGAAAATGAGGAGAGAAATGACATGAAGAAATATATAGAGAGAAGGAAAGAAAGAATATAGAGAAAAATAATGTATGTGAGAGAGAGAGATTAAGAGAGAAAAAGAATATATAAACGAGTAACATTTAATTTGATGATACTTTTTCATTTGAAAAGTTTTTGTGAGAAAATTTATATATATATATATATATATATATATTCTATGACATATTTTAAGTTACATAGGTATTTTGTACAATAGTAAATTGAAATTTAACACGTTGAAAAGCTTAAATTAACTATAATTATTATGATAAGATCAAACTCATTGAATCTTCATCTACCAACCTTTTTAACTTTTTTTTTCTTGTGTTAGTTATAGACATGAAACTTCCTTAAAACGAGGGAAAAAATTAGGCGATAGAGAGTTTAAGAGCATCAGGAAAAAAAAAAAATAATAAAGGGAGGACGAAAAGAAAGAGGATAAAATAATAAAAAATAAAATAAAAGGGAGAATGATTAGAAGGTCACGAGAGATTGGAATTAAGAGAAATTTAATAAAAATAAAATAAATTAAGATCGAAAAGTAGATAAAACACAAAATAATATAATACAAGGAAAGAGAAGAAACGGTGAGGACATAAAGGTGAAGTTTGAACAAAAACTTTGTTGAGTGAGAAGAAATAACTTTTCTTTTTGAATAGGGTAAAATTGTTATGTTAGTCTCTAAAATTATTGTGTTTTTGACATTTTGAGCTTACATTCTTTTTTTTTTTTCGTAGTTAAAATGACCTGAATTCTTAAATTAATTACAAAAGGTTCTTTTTAACAGATTCAATTAACTACTGTTAGCGGATTTACTTAATTGCTTGATTGATCCCTAAATTATTATCTCTATGATGTTTTCGTCCACATTTCTTTTTTTTAGTTGAAACCTCAATTTTTATTGGATTTACTAAACTAACCTTAAGAAAAATAAAATAAATAAATAAACCTTAAAAAGAAAAAGAAATAAAAACTTTTAAAAATCTCTTTACCTCTCTCAATCTCAATCTCCATGTCTCTTTCACTCTTTTTGTGGATCTCTCACTTTTTCTCTCCCCTCTCGATCTCCCTTTCTCTGTCCTCTCCCCCACTCAATCTCTTTATCTCTCTCTGTCAATCCCTCTCTCTCTACGTGCAGAGTCAGTAGGTCATCGCCATTGAGTCAAGATTTGAGAGAGGAAAATTGACAAAGAGAAAGAAAGAGAGAGGGGGGAGAGAGAGAGAGAGAGTTAGAGCAATAGAGTGATTTTAAAAGAAAAATAGTTATTTTTCTCTTTTGTGCTTTTTTTTTTTAATTTTGTTTTACGTTCTTAAGGTTAGTTTAGTAAATTCGATAAAATTGATATTTAAGCTTAAAAAAAAAAAGGAATGATGACCAAAAATATCACAAATCTAATAATTTGGGGATCAACTGAGAAATTAAGCAAAAAAAGACCTTTTGTAACTTTTTTAAAAGTTCGGAGTCATTTTAACTAAAATAAAAGAATATAAAGAAAAAAAAAAGTCACAAATACAATAATTTAGAGACTAAAATAATAATTTATTTAATTTAATAAAATAATTTTTTTTATTAAATTTATTTTCAATACATACCATCATTCCTATCTAAGTGTTAATTTATATTATATTAAAACAAATAGTAAGAAACTAAACACGTGCGTAAGCACGTGAATATACTAATATATATATATATATATATATGTTTATATTAGCAGATGGTTGCGTTCTTTTTACTGTGTGGAGGTCTTGTTATTTATGGTCTCGTATAATTTTCGGGAGGCCAATACTATTGCAGATAAATCAGCAAATTATTCAAATTCAGCATCGTTAGTTTAATTGGTGATTATCATTCTGGGATTTTACTCTCTCTTTATTTTATAGGGATATGAATGGTCTTCATTTCTATAGGTTTCCTTCATGTTTTTGTAGGGTTTTTGTTTGTTCTTGATCACGCACTATCTTTCTCTTTATTGGATCTTTTCTTTCAGATATTTTTTGGAAAAAGGGTTCTAACTTCTAGTGAGGCACCAAGTCTTTCCGGGAAGATTTTATAGGATGTTAGCATAGTAGTTGTTTATGTGTTTTCTCTCTTTTTTGACGTGGTTTTTATTTTTTGATTAACTTTCTTGTATTTCTTTTATTATCAATTTCATATGGGATGGATAGATAATGAGGATATGTTAAAGGGGGGTACCGACTTGATCGGGATATATTGGTGTATCTAATGATTTTTATCATCATAGTTTATTTAAAAAATCTATAAATTATATCGCTCAGAAAAAACTTTTTTAATCAAATAAATATTACGTTGATATTTAATGGTCTTAGTATGGTTTTTCTTCTCGCCGGAAGCTCCCTTTCTCAAAAGATTGCCCTACGGACGTCTTTGTTGACCAGCTTCTCTAAAAAAGTAAAATATATTCCAAATACACGTTCATATTCTTCTAGCCTCAGACTATTGCAAAAACGACAACAGAGAACAGTCGATTCCACTTATAATTTTTAACAAAATGCTTAATAAAAAAAATAGCATGTATAATATACAACCGAATACACAAAACATACATCAAAGAACGAAATACATATATTACAGTCCATTTTCACCTAGTGACTCTTGTATCCATCTGTTTATTAAAAAATAAAAATAAAAAAAGAGTTTTAAAGGTATAGTCTCACACGTGGGCCGACAAATAAAACCCCATCCTGCCTTTTTTTTTTTTTTTTTTTTAAGAAAAAAACAACTTAATTGAAAAACCTCACACGTTTTAGTTATCGTGTTTATCACACTAGTACCGATAAATCATTTTCAATGTTCTAAAGAGATCTTTATTTGGTCTTGTGAAATATTCTTCGAGGATTAGAGCAATATTTTTCGAAGAGTATTCTCAATTTACCGAGATCATGGGAAACAAGTTTGAAAAGATTGACTATGTTAGTTGGGGATGACAACGGGATATAACAGCGGTAGGAAATGCTTTTTCATCCTCATTCTGCTTCTATTCCTGTTTAGAGAGAGACAGGATCGGAATATCTTAGATTTGTTATTAGGAGATTCTTCTTCATACATGTTTTATTGTCTATGAAAACTTGAAACCAAAGAACAAAAAACAAAAATTTATCATAAATTTTATTCAAAATCAAAGTCTACACAACATAAATCAAATTATAAACATGTACAAACTAAATCTTAACATAGGAACCCTGATTTTATAAAGAACTAAATAGTGTTTTAAAGATAATACAAGATATTTTTATAAAGATGGAAATTGTTTCGTTCGACCCTATTCTGTCACTAACTCGAGTAAAAACTTAATTTGTCTTATTCTATATCCCTATTGGCAACAAATTTCCTCCATCCCTAACTAACTCGGGTAGATCCCAACCCGAATGTGTAGAATACTATCATCCTTAATGTTAGTAGCTTAGTGAGTACCAATCTAATTAAAGTGTACTTTCTAAATCTCTCTCCGTTTACATATATACACTAGTTAAAAAGCATGTGTGATGCACATTATAGGACATATTTGAGAAAATTTATCTGACTAAAATAAAGTATTAAGTAAAAAATAGACACAAAAATCAACAAAGTACTTGAAAATAAAATAAAAAATAAAATAAAAGAGACATGAAAAAAGATCAAAAAGATAAAATGACTAAAATGTTAAAATAGACCAATATATAAAAAGAACTAAAAATGAAAAAACATTGGGGAAAAAAAAAACTGATTTTGAGCTTTTTTGTAGAAAATTTTTCTAAATAGGAGAAAATATATTACCAAAAAAATAGACAAAAAAAAAAACAAAAACAAATCAACAAAGTTCCTGGAAAAAGAAAAAAGAGGCATGAAAAAAAAAAGATAAAAAAGTAAAAGTACTAAAATGTAAAAAAAAAAAAAAAAAAAAAAAAAAAAGACCAATACGTTAAAAAAAGACTAAAATGAAAAAAAAAAAGGTGAAAAAAAGAAGAAAAAAAAAAAGACTAAAATGGTGCACGACAGTGCGTGCAGGATAGATAAATAAAGTAAATTAATAACATAAATATTTTTAAATTTTTAAATAAAAATTTTAAGAAAAACAAAAATGATAAAAAAGACTAAAATGATAAATTAAAAAAAGGACCAATATAAAAAGTGACTAAAATGAGAAAATAATGAAATTTTAGGGTGAAAAAGAAAAGAAAAAAATGAAGGATTTAAAAAGAAAAAAAAAACTGATTTAAAAGGGATTAAAATGAAAAACAATAAATTTTAGGGCGAAAAAAAAAAAGAAATGAAGGACAAAAAAAAAAAAAAAAGAAAACTGATTTCGTCCAAAACGAATCGTTTTGGACGAAAACAGTAAATGTTTTTGGCCTGTCTATAATATATCTTCCATATATATATTTATAATGTTAGTTTGCCGAAGTTTGACTAATCTCTAAAACTTTGTTTTGTCTATTAATTTGTATCTCGACATGCCCATCAACCTCACTTGTCTTCCAGCGCATGTTCCAATGACTTTTTATCTCTCTTCTTTTGTAATATATATATGTAAATAGCTAGATTGATCTACTTCTCAAAAGTAAAGAAAAGAGAACTTTAATAACAGTAAGCATTTTTTTTTTTTAATAATACTTTTGTCGTTCAAATGTGCATGCATATGTTACGTATTCTAACATGGTGCTATTTATTTGTTTATTTATTTTTTTTCCTCAGATATTTAAGATTTGAGAAAAATATTTCAATTCTATGCTTCAACATTATAGGTAGATATATAGATCATTTGCTGCTAGAATAAATTAACAACCATATTATTATTACTATATGAAACCAAAGACTAAGGTTGTATTTTTTAGCCCTCGATATTGGGGGTTTTTTTTTTTTTTTTTTTTTTAGGGAATTTGAGGGCCAATTCAAAATAAAAATTTCCAATTTATTTTTGTCATTTCTTAAAAATCAATAAAAATTTTAACTAATTTTTATAAAATCTACATTACAAGTATTTTTATTCAAACCGACCATCTAAAAGAAAGACTATTAATATTAAGTTTAGTCTTTTAATTTAGTAAATAAGAGGCCTTAAATTTGAATTTTGAAAAAAAAAATGAAGATAACATATTTTGTCTTTGATGTTGGAGTGACGCAACCATTTTACCCAAAAATTGCAAGTGTAACTTATAGGAGATACACAATCAACTTCTTTAAATATCATCAATTATCAAATTCGGCAATTTATCCTAAACACAATTTGTTTGGACCCTTATTTATTTAGAAAAGTCCCTTATTTATTTAGGAAAGTCCCTTACGAATGTGTAATCGCATCTAATAGATGGGCTCAAATACTTTTTTAAAGTCCAAATCATACAGGCCGCCTCTCAAACTCAAATTTGTTCTTGCATCAGTGTTGGACTTAAAATTCTTATGCCACTCCATCCCAACACTTTTTTTTTTTTCTTTTTTTCATGAAGAAATAATAAAGAAAATCACAGGAGTGACGCATAACATGTATAAAATCGCCATGGGGAAGATCCCGTTATGTGAGGATTGTGATAGCGACAGAAAATTGGCCCCCAAATCGGTGCCCAACACACATACGAGTCGGTGGCCTAGTAAGGACACGAAATGTGGCACAAATCTCGGGCAACCAGAGAGACAGAGAGAGAGAGAGAGAGAAATTAAGGAAGAGAGAAGGACACACCACCATTAATGGAAGTTTGGTGGGAAAACAATGAATTTTGCATTACAATATATATATATATATATATATATAATAGGTGTTCGAATAGTGTGTGGCACACTACCCAAAGCCCCCAACCCCCCATTGCATGCATGAGACCAGGGAAAACGATGAGATTGGGTTCCCATTTTCTGCACCATTGGTGCAGACCTTTTCACAAGAATCAAGGACGAGAACAAATTAAGATCATTTGGGAGTGTTTTATGAATGATTTTGTTCTCGTGTGAAATTTTTTGTTTTTTGGTTTTATGTATGAAATAGAAATGAAGGCTCCATTTGGTTCAACATTCGGATGATAATGTTTTGGACGAAAATATTTAAATAAAAATATTTGAATAATCATTTAAAATTGTGTTTAGATATTCACAAGCTGAACAGAGATATTTGAATAGAATATTTAAACATGTATTTGGATAGTTATTTACAATAATTTTTATAAATCTTACAAAATTCAATATTCATAACAAATTTTAATTGGGTATATGGAGGAGATTTTGTTTATCTTTTCGATTTGAATGCATGAAAAAAACATTCTTCTTAATAGGAATTGAGATGGAAAAAGTTATTGTATTTTGAAGTTCATACAGAAGAGAGAAAAAAGAAAAGTTTTCAATTAAAGAAAATTTCCATTGATATTGTTGTATATATACATTTTTTTGGATGATGAGTATAAATGAAAAAAAAAAAAAAAAAACAAATATTCAAGAAGTTCTATTCTTAACGGTTACAGATATATAGTTTAAGGATTTTTAAATTTTCACTTAAAATCAATAAGCATTCTTTTCGAGTTGAAACGAATAAACAAAATTTCTTTGGCTTTGTTTCTTTTCTTGAAAAGGGACTTAAAAAAAAAAAAGTGTGTATTTTTTTCTGTTGGAACTTGAAAGGGACTGTAATTTTTTTTTTTTTTTTTTTTTTTGTTGGAACTTGGAAAGGGACTGTAGTTTTACTCATACGTCTTAATTTACTGCATCGTAATTATTCCGTATAAAAATGGTAATTAATGGGCACTCTGTCCGATAGGCATATATTAATATAAATTACTTTTTTTTTTTAATTTTTATACCTTACGAATATAGTTTGAAAAATAAAAAATCTCTTGGGTTTCAAATTTAGGATCTATGAAGAACTTGAATCTTTCCTTCCAATAAAGTGAACTAGCCCCATCACGATGGTAATGAATGCTAGTTTACTACCACGAACCAAACTTTTGTTAATTGCTATTAACAGATTGTTACGTACTTATTTAACTTTGAGAAAGTTTCCATGGACTGTGCTTAGAAATATCTAATTGGATTATAAATCAATAAACCAATTATCTTAATTATTTATTTAATTTTACTTTCTTTAAAAAGAAGAAATCAGTCTTGTAGGTGTTAATTTTTCAACTCATATCCATTATTCTGATTATCTTCATCGGTTGTAAATAAAACCTGGCATTCAAATGGGATACAGGTATAATTCCGTAAAATATTAAAAGAAAAGGATGCATATCTAGTATCAAGTATTAACCTTTGAATACTATACAAGCCATTATAATAATTAACACAAGATTCGAGACCCAACTCTCCAACAACAATTTTCCACGGTACAGAAGGGGCAATTTTATTTTTTCTTGAGAGGGATTTATCAAATTTTATAAGTTAAGTGAAAACAGTCGCACATCAGCATGGAGTGAGGATCTTAAGTGATATATAAGTGTTTATGAGTTCTTTTTCATACAGTAATTGTCTGAAAGTTGTAACTTAGTGACGTCCACTTATAAGTCCACTTAGTCTTTCTCCTAAGCTCTTTGTGATCGATATTTCTAGTGAAAAATATGTGTATGCTTGCTTGTGTTAAAAATTAAAAAAAAAAACTACTTTTTTCAACTTTTTATACTGAAAATTACCAGATCCTACAAAACATGTGTGAAGTCAAAAGTAGTAGTTGATTGAATAGTAATAGGGTTACATAGAGTTCAGATCTACTGTCCCATATTTCGAGTTCAGATCTACTGTCTCATTTTTCTATATTGAAGGCTATCCTCAATAGGCTTTTGACATACTCATCAATCTGTCAATAATTTTTGATATTTAGCATTTATTATAAGGTTAATTATAAAATTCAGATCATATGACATGAAACTACTGAGAGAACAATAAGTGAGACATGAATTAATTCGGCACAAGAGATCTGGATTCGGGTTACATAACATTTTTGTGTCAAAAGTTTTCCATCCTTTTAATTGACATTTTTTCAAACCTGTATAGGGCAGAACAGTACTGTTGAGGAACGTCGTTCCATGTGATGGCCGAAATGTCAGTTGTGCCCTTCCCATTCCCTATATAAACACCCCAACCCCATTGCATTTCTCACTCAACTCAGCCTAAACTTTCCGTACATTTCCCAAGCCAAACTAATTTTCTCTCCAAATTTCCTCATCTTCAAAATGGCCTGCTCAAAGGTGCTCTGCGTCCTGATGATTTGCATCGTGCTCGGTTCCGCCGTGCCGATGATCGAAGCAGGGTTGCCGTGCCCTAGGATCCGCGGTATGATCGCGCCGTGCCTTTCGTACCTCCAGAAAGGCGGGAAACCGCTGGACACCTGCTGCAATGGGGTTAAGGCGCTGGTCAGCTCAGCAACTAACCCCAAGGACCGCCAGGACGCCTGCAGGTGCCTGCAACAGTCCGCCAGTATGGTCTCCGGTCTCAATCCCACCTTCGCCGAGCAACTCCCTTCCAAATGCGGAGCCAACATTCCTTACAAGATCAGCAAGTCCACCAACTGCAACACGTACGTATATACGTACTACAACATCTTATAATAACTAACTTTATACTTTTTCTAAATTTATAAAAATTTCAGTTTAATTTTGCTTTGTTTTTTTGTGTGCATGCCCGTTTCTGCATATGTATATTTATTCTTACATGTGTGTGTATATATATATATATAGTGGCGGAGCTAGACATATATTTCAGTAGGGGCGTAGTAAATTTAAAATAAATAAATCAATCAATCAAAGTACAAAATTAATAAGGTGAAATTTTAGTGGGGGTTATTAAGAATTTTTTATTTTTTAGTAGGATAAAATTGAAAAATCATAAAATTTTTACGGTAGAATTGATTTTGTAAGAGTTATTTGAGAATTTTAAATTTTTAATAAAAGTAAAATATGAAAGACTATAAAATTTTTGGGGTAGAAAATAGAAGAAAATAATTTCAGTGGGGATTGTAGCTCCACTGAGCTCCACCTGCCTCCGCCACTATATATATATATATATATTGAACGGCAATTATCATATTCTTTTTTTGTTTTAAAATTAAAAAAGCCAATTGATCAAGGAAACTGGAGAATTGACTAGTTAATAGACACTTAAACAAACACACACACACACATATACACACATTTATATCTATATATTTATGTGTGCATAAAAATGAATGTATGTACATACAAATGTATATAAAAATAGCTATCTAATTTCATTTTTTGCACGCGCACATATATATATGTATATTTATGTCTACAATTATATGTATGCGTGAATATAAATATGTATAGCTTTGTATAATTTCTTCATTGTTTGTTAATGTTGTTGCAGTGTGCGTTGAGGTGACAAGCAAAAAAGGAGGTGCTTCTGATGAAGTAGTAATAGTAGCATGATCATGAATAATATACTTTAGAAAAAAAAAAAAAAAAAAAACTAAATAAAGAAGTACGTACTGAGCTAGTCTGGACGTGTCTCCATTTGGCGAGTCTCGAAAAGACAGAGATATATATTAGATATATATATATATATATATATATTATATGTCTTTTCTCGTTTTGGGAGTCGATTTTTGGTTATATGCGGCCGATCTCAGTTGTTACATTTTTCATTTGTGTGTTGCAGTACTCAGAAATTATCATCATGTTGTACTCTTCGAGTTATCTTATGGGTACTTAATTCAGATCTTTTTATTTGAGAAGCATGTGATGTTTTCATTTTATCTTCTGCACTTATTTTCTTTGAAAGGCTAAGTAGTTTCCTCTAGCATTCTGAAACTGCATAACTAGCTAGAAACAACAAATTCAACCTATACTAACATTTAACCTTAAACATACTATTTTTCACTAACTCATCCTCCATTCCATCATCACTGCTAACACAATCTAAACGGTTGTAAAACAATCGAAATTAATTAGAAATAATATCATGTTACACATAATTTTATAGAAAGTTAATTATAGTGGGAGAACATTAAAGCAACAAATATATATATATATGCATATATATATTATGTATATGTTTTTAGAATTCATTTTAATGCCACAAGAATCCTTGACCGTCAAATGAACAAACTTCCCATTGCGAAAAAGTTAATACAGTGATTGGTATTGGAGAACTTATCTACCTAAAGGGGAGGACAGAGATAGACCCTGCTTGTAACATATTTTGACCTTGACCAACATTGGCAATTGGCTTATATTATTGAGGGGCTTAAAAATTCAGTAAAATGAATTGATAATATTATAAGAAATTAAGTACATTACATGTGTTGTTCGACTAACCATTAATATATCATACGAATTGATGAGATCATGCTGCGTAAATTTTCAGGAAACCAATTAGTAACTGAAAAGTAATTGAAAACAAGCTACATAATTATTTCATCTACTTGCTGAAAAAATATAGGCCATAAGAAACAATAAGTCCATGACGTAAGTCTTACTTTTTGAATTATTATAACTGCTAAATTTTACTTTTAACATCGTATTAAAATAAGAAATTCAATTTTTTGTACTGTCTTTTTTTTTTCATACAACCTCTTTTACTTAATTGAAATATTTATTATTACTTTTTTCATCCATTTCTGGACGAATCAACAAAATATATGTTATGAAACCCTTACTACTACGGTACGTGAAAGATTTAAAAATAGAAAAGAAATTTACATAATTTTTTTATGTAGTAAAAAATACCTATAAGGACAATCAGACAGTTAATATTTACACAAACTTAACAGATATTAACATCTTCATCGTCTTAGCTAAGTAAATTAACCCATACAGAATTACAACCACATACAATTGATCTACTTTTCAAATTTACAGGCATACGCAAGATTTTTACAATGGCAAACAATTCACTTCCTTAATCCCTACTTCTTTTACGTGTTGTCTGGTCAAGGATAAAATAGGCCTATTGAAGATTACTTTAATAAGATGATTTACCACTTTACCCCTTAGAACTTGCGAAAACCCTTCATATTTATGATTTTTCTCCAAATCAGCCAACGACTTTTTCATACAAAGACAAAATTTCTGACGCTCGGACCCACAGTCATCAGTCATTCTTAGCAAATTTTTTCAAGCTTCCCTGACATGCCTAGTGTACGATGTCGTACACGTCATCACCGGAATGTGAACGGTGGCGTTTACAAATATTTATAGATGTCCTTAAAAAAAAATAATAATAATAATATATTCGTGTCACTAGATCAAGAGCAGAGCAACCTTGGAAAGCAAAAGTTGGCAGCAAGTTCACATTATTGTGTCCCACCTTGAACTGTCTAGGCCTATGCTTTCGTGGGTCGTTCTAGTTTTGTTCAAAAATTTTGTTTCAGTGTGACTGTGTGATAGTTTTTTTATTAAATCAAAACATAGTAATATATTTTAATTATTTAGTAGGAACATACAATGGGGACATAACTGAAATTAGTAAAGGCAGAATTGAAAATTTATTTAAAAAACTAAGATTAAAACTAAATATTCAAAACGCAAGTAAAAGTATATGTTCTCACTCACATAAATGTAGCTTTGTTATTGATTTCGATCTAGATTAATGGATGATATTCTTCAAGTGTAAACAATTCAATCTGTTTTTTTTTTTTTTTTCAAGTCTAAATTGTTTGGAAGTGCTTAAGTCGAGAAATTCACCAACCTAACTAGCACCCAAAAATGACTTCTTTTTTTCTCCCCTCTTTCAAAGCAATTGAATGATTGTCACTTTTGTCTCTTTTATTATACAAATGTCCTAATCACCACTTATGTTTGTCACTCAGTCACAAATTACCCCACGAAACAATTACATTTTTTAAAACATCAAGATTGCTTATCTATCTTAAATATTATTTGAAACATGACTTCTTAACTACAACAATTAAAAAAATGTTAAAATTATCAAATAAACATTTTCAATCAAAGAAATATTTTAATTATTTTGATAATATTTTAAGTTTTAAGATTGATAATTTTCTTTTATTTTCATAACTAAGTTCAATATTATTTTCAAATTGTGTTAAATTAATATAGGTGGGAAAGGATAAAATTGATGTTTTTAATCATTTACTCGTTTTAAGTGTGATTTTATGGCTAATTTCACAAACAGATTGGATGTGCTGAGTAATTACATAACAAAGATAATATGATGTGATGTAATGGTATTTTTTGTAACAATTTTTTTTATGGGGTAAAAATCAATACAAGTCATGAATTTAAGACATTTCTCTAAAGTTTCCCACAAAAAATGACATAGGTAAAATATTCAAATATCAAACTTTAATTAGATAAATGTACTATAAAAAATATAATAACATGATATCCGATACCTGATACTGAATAATATTTTCAAATATATAGAGTGTTTTAGGTATTTTTGTTTCAAACTCATAATCATGGACGGTGTCTCCACTCTCCATACAGGAGTATTAACTCTTATTTTAATTAAAGGGACGCGTGGCTATTTATACACAGGAGTTGTACCAATGGTGCCGTGTGTATCCTTCTTCACCAAGGCGTCTTTTATGAATGTTACAAGGCACGTGTCTTCTACTTTGTAGGTATAATGTCCTCTCCATTTAATGCAGTAATAATATTAGCCGACACATAAAATATTATTTGTTCACCAAACCTAGCCCAGGTCTCCTTATAATTAATTTTATGGTTAAAAGTAATTTCTTTTTCAAGGAAATCATGTTCAAGAGTTTCCACATAATAATTCATGCGGAATTCAAATCTGATGTCTCAATTATATATTGTCACTATACTTTAATTAGTAGTTGGGATAACAAATAATTAAGATATATAACTTCCAACATATTACCGATCATTTAATCTTGAGCACCTCTCCACCGTTAAGCAACCGGCTATGTACTAGAACCAAACAAGTGATAGCTGTCAGTCAAAATCAGTAATTTAAAGCACAACCACCACCAAATACCATCCTAATTTGTCCTAACCCCTCTATTTTCACCTATAAAATCAGCATACCAAAGTTACCTTTTTTTCACACCACACTCTATCCATTAGATCCTATCCTAGTACTAGTACCAACCGAACTCCTAAAGTACGCCACAAAACTTTTCCAAAATTTGCAATTTCGCCCCTTTAGCCAAAAATCTTTAAACTACATACAATGGCAAGCTCTGCAGTTGTGAAGCTAGTTGTTTGCTTGGCCATCATGGCCATGGTAATGGGTGCACCTGTGGCCGAGGCCTTGAGCTGTGGACAAGTGTCGAGCAGCGTCGCGCCGTGCATTAACTACCTCAAGTCCGGCGGGGCTGTCCCGGCGGCATGCTGCAATGGGATTAAGTCTCTCAACGGTGCGGCCAAGACCACCGCTGACCGTCAGACTGCCTGCAATTGCCTCAAATCCGCCTCTGGCAGCATCAAGGGTATCAACCTTAGTCTCGCAGCTGGACTGCCTGGCAAGTGTGGTGTTAGCGTTCCATACAAGATTAGCCCCTCCACCAACTGCCAGAGGTATATATTAAATGTGTAGTACGTTACGAGCATGCAAATTAACATGAACTTCGTTTCAAATTCACATATCAACTCTAAAAGATATAAATTAGTTATGTTTTGGAAATAATTCACAATTTTCTTCGATTATTCCAAAGTTGTTGAAGAAAATCATTTGTGGTGATAAATATTTGTAAGTGCTTAAAATTAATCAACTTACATAAATTAAAAGTTTTTTTTTTATATATATATAAAAAATGTTAAATGGTTTTTGTAACGTGCTTTTTAGTTTTCTTGCAAAGAATTAAATAATTGTTAAATTAAGTACTAATGCTAATTTATTTTCTTTGTTATGTGGTTCTTGTGGTGCAGCGTGAAATGAGCATGGGGATCGTGGCTATGGATACATATATATTTATATTATATATATATATATATATATAGTAGATCATAAGAATAAAGTGTGTGGGTGTTTATACATCCGTACATATGTATGTGGCTCCTCTTATTGATATATGGAGCTGGTGATTTATAATTATAGCTGTAATTTCATGTACTATCATTATGAGTTTTGAAGTTATTAGATAAACTTTTATGATATAATTTTACTCTTATGGGCTACGGCTTTGCACTGATCTGGTTGGTTACACACTTCATATGCGTTTCCTTTTGAAAGAGCTTCTTAAAACCAAAGACGAAAAATATTGATAACAACGAAAGTATCGGTACCTAGAATTTACCAAAAATAAATAAGTTAATTAATAAAGTGACGTAATGTTGACTTCGGCAGAAACTAACAAAACAAAATGTTGTAGTTGTGGATGCAGTCTAAAGATAATAAAAAATATGGTATGTTGTATTTTTGGAAAAAGAAAGCGATGTAAATATCGAATTCGGTGGAAATTGAGATTAAGGAATATTATAATTATAAATATAGTATAATAATTATAAATTTCATCCTTTATGATAATGTATATAGTTCAAATCTCTTATCTCTAAATTAAAAAAATAATAATAAAAATAAAATCCCCAGACGCAACCTGAGTAAGAAGAGTTCCCAAAACGTCTAGTAAGACTACGTACTACTACAATACTGGCACATGAAAAGGCGTGAATCGATTTTGTTATATCACAAAATCTACTAATAGGTACTTTTTGTATCAACACGACATTCCTGAAAAGATGATTTTAACGTAGCAACTTGGTCCAACATCAAAAAGGAGTAATCTCATTTCGTCATGGTTGAATCTCAAAGCCCGAAACCATGTTATATATTGGTCTAGATCACATCAAATTGCCGAATGTTAGGGAATATAAGGAAGAAAGGCATTCAGGAAAAAAAAAAAAAAAAAGGAGTAAAGGACCGGAGAATTTTATGATTTTAATATGTTTGTGTAAAGATGTACGGAAGGGATCCAGAAAATGATAAGTGAAATGCAAGATTCACTTAAATAAAATTCACCACGATGTGTAAACCTAATTAAGATGTGTTTTAGATCATGCTGGCTGTGCTCCCCTTTTCATTTATTGAAAAATTGATATTTAAGATGTAATCTAATTACTTTATTTATTTTCTTTTTGTTTTGCATATGTTGAAGTACCTGTACCATTAAGTACTCTAGTAAAATGCCAAACATGCCCGTTCTATGGCTACAATTCCGATTAATTGGTTTCCTCCTCCTGCGGTTGGATTAAGGTGAATAAATAAGAATGATGTTGTCTAGGTATCTCCAAGTCGTGCCCGTTGTGGTGGTATCTAATTAAGAAATTGTCGTGGTGTTGTCAAAGGTTGTTTTGCGGTTCTTTTGGATAATACATTTTGTTTTGATTGGAATAAGGATCTTTATAATAGGAATTGGGTTTTACAAGTAAGGTTTTAACAATGTCTATCTAAGATTCTAATTTTAAAATACATGGTTTAGGTTTGTTATTTTACTAAATCGTCCCAAAAATTTAGGATGATTTTGAGGATTGCCCCAAAACAAGAACACCTCTGGAATATTGCCCTATTTAGAGTGGCTTCAGGAATTTTGTCTTCCTATAAGATAAGTCAAAGGTCAACATAATATGTCATTCACAAATTACTCCTAACAAGATATATTCACTACTACAGAATGTAGATACCACGACGGAGCTTCCACGACCGTTATTTAAAAACCGTCGTGGATGATGAGGAAAAAACACGGAACAAAAAGCGGTCACCGAAAACCGTCGTGGAAGTCGAGACTTCCACGACAGGTGTTTAAAACCGTCGTGGAAGTATGAATTTCCACGACGGTTCCTTAGAACCGTCGTGTAAGTATCAACTTCCACGACGGTTCTAAGGAACCGTCGTGGAAGTATCGCGTATTACACGACGGTTAAATGAAACCGTCGTGGAATCATCGTCCTTTTTCTTCACACATATCAGAGCGAGTAGCCCTGTTTTTCCAACATCGATACATGTACCAGCTGCCGTGAACAAAAAATCAGCTCAGATCGCTCCGACAACAGTTCCATTCGCCGCTGTTAAACGCCACCCACCACCATCCACTGGTCGATCAGCACTCTTGTAAGTCATGATGACACAAATTAACTCATCTTTTTTATGTTTTTCTCGATCTGTATTAATTTTTTATTTACGAACCCAGAATATTAATTTTGTCATGTATTTTTTTGGATTGCTTTTGATACGTTAAATACTGCAAAGTGTTTAATTCAGTGATATCAATCATTATATTTTTAGATCGATTGGTTTTTTTTGTAGTTTGGATTTTTAGTTTTGATTTTTTAGTTAAATCCTAATCAATGTATTTTTAAAATGACGACGTATTTTTATTTTGGATTTTTATGTTAAATAACCCGGGCCGGTTTTTTATTTGTATTATGTTTTTTGGAATTTTTTAGTAAATATAATGTTGATTTAATTAATGCATTTGTCGGGGGTACGTATTTATATATAACGTAACTAATTATTAAATGCAAATGATATTCATGCATGCAATTTATAAATATGCACACCTTGACCTCGAGAACTTTGATTTATTGGTTTAGGATTTGCGTGCAAATCATGGATAGGAAATGGATGTGGTTTGATAGATTGACTAAAGCATATGAAGATGGTGTTGAAGAATTTTTGTCATTTGTGAAATCTCATACACAAGACAATAAGATTCGGTGTCCATGTCAAGTTTGTGGTAATCATAGATCCCATTCCATTGATGATGTTAGAGGGCATTTGCGCGCTTATGGGATTATTTGTTCTTACCAAACGTGGTATTTACATGGCGAAGATTTTGTCCATGTTAAGTATACATCGACTAGTACTAAAGGTAAAGAGCCTATTGTTGAGGAAAACGTTGGTCATGATGATAATATGTACAATATGGTTAATGATTTGGAAGAAAACTTTGTGCACCGTCCGGAGTTATTTGAGGAAATGATTAATGATGCCGAAACGCCCTTGTATGTTGGGTGTACAAAATATACAAAATTAGGGGCATTGGTTAAATTATGGAATATGAAAGCGTCGGGAGGGTGGACGAATTCTAGTTTCACGACTCTTTTAGCTTTTCTAAAAGATGTTTTACCGGAGGATAACAAAGTGCCACCTAGTATGTACGAGGTGAAGAAGACGTTGAGCACGTTGGGAATGGAATACGAGAAGATACATGCTTGTCCAAATGATTGCGTGCTTTACCGGAGAGAATATGAAGAGTTAGATGAATGTCCGGTTTGTAATGAGTCAAGATGGAAGAAGGGCAAGGTGCCATCGAATGGTAGTAAAGGAGTGCCGGTGAAGGTTTTATGGTACATTCCACCCACTCCACGTTTCCGCCGTTTATTCCGTAATACACAACATGCTAAGAGTTTGACATGGCATCATGATAAACGTGTTGATGATGGCAAGCTTAGGCATCCGGCCGACGCACCGCAATGGAAGACCTTTGATGAGAATCATCCAGATTTTAGTGCAGAACCAAGGAATTTACGGCTCGGTTTGTCGACGGATGGAATGAACCCGCATAGTAACATGAGTAGTCGGCATAGTACCTGGCCAGTCATACTTGTCAACTACAATCTCCCTCCAGACGTTTGCATGAAGCGGAAGTTCTTGATGTTGACATTATTGATCTCAGGCCCTCAACAATCGGGGAATGACATTGATGTTTACTTGGCACCATTAATCGATGACCTAAAAAGGTTGTGGGATGATGGTTTACAAGTAAGAGATTCTTACCGTTAAGATACGTTCAATCTTCGCGCAATGTTAATTTGGTCAATTAACGACTTTCCTGCACTTGGCAACCTATCTGGTTATCCCGTGAAGAGTTCTATAGGATGCTCCGTTTGTATGAAGGAAACATCTTCCATCCGGTTGAAAAATGGTAGGAAAACCGTTTATCTTGGTCACAGGAGGTTCTTGCCGAAAAATCATCGATATCGCAAACAGAAGAAGGCTTTTGATGGCAAAACTGAAGAAAGAACCGCTCCTCAGATTTTGACTGGCGAGGATGTATTTGAGATGATTAAAGATGTGAAGGTAGTTTTGGGAAAGAGGAAACGTAAGGATCCAGTTGTCGATGGACCTTGGAAGAAGAAGTCAATCTTCTATGAACTTCCATATTGGAAGTCACTTTACGTCCGTCATTGCTTAGATGTTATGCATATTGAGAAGAACGTCTGTGAATCGATAGTGGGTACATTGCTTGACATTCCAAATAAGACTAAAGATGGTGAAAAGACACGGTTGGACCTTCAAGAGATGAAGATTAGAACGAATTTGCTCCCCGAGAAAAGATCAAACGGCACTTACTTACCACCAGCAAAGCACACATTATCTAGACACGAAAAGAGAAAGCTTTGTGAGTGGCTTGCTTCCGTTAAAGTTCCAAATGGGTACTCTTCCAACTTTAAAAGGTTGGTGTCGATGATAGATTTACAGCTCGTTGCAATGAAAACAAATGACTGTCATATCTTGATGCAACAATTATTACATCTTGTTTTGCGGAGAGTTTTAACAAAAGATGTGAGATTCTCAATTACGAAGTTATGCTCATTTTTCAATTCAATATGCTCCAAGGTAATTGATCCAATGATGCTAGATTCGCTACAATCGGAATTGGTTATGACATTGTGTCTGCTTGAAAAGTATTTCCCACCAGCCTTTTTCGATATAATGATCCATCTATGTGTGCACTTAGTTCGGGAAGTTAAGTTATGTGGTCCGGTGTATTTGAGGTGGATGTATCTTTTTGAAAGGTACATGAAGGTTTTGAAGGGATATGTGAAGAACCGAAATAGGCCGGAGGGTTGTATAGTGGAAAACTACATAGCCGAGGAATCAGTTGAATTTTGCTCCGAGTATTTGTCGAACGCGGACCCAATAGGATTGCCAACAACCGGGCTATTTACGTCGAAAGGACTATCCGCGGTCGTTCATTCATCAGTAAATCAAGATGAATGAGAAAAGGCTTGTTTGTATGTTTTGCACAATGCTAAGGAAATGGAGCATTTCTTTCAGGTTCATATGGCGGAAATAAGAGCTGCGAATCCAATAAAAGGAAGAAGTGAGAAGTGGATTCAAGATGAGCAGAATTGGACATTTCGGGAGTGGATAAGAAAATATTTGCATACGAAGCTTGGCGTTTCACAAGACGTAATGAAGCTATCCAGAGGTCCATCATCGATAGTCACAAGATATACATCATACCTTGTCAATGGCAACTCCTTCTACACTCGGGACAGAGATGAGAAGCATCCCGTACAGAATAGTGGTGTCACCCTATGGGCCGAGTCTATGCATATTTCCTCCGCAAAGGACAAGAATCCGGTATATAGTTCCATGAATTACTACGGGTTCATTGAAGATATTTGGGAACTTGATTATTGCGGCTTGCGAATAGCACTCTTTAAATACAAATGGACTGACAATAATTATGTTAAGGTTGATAGTGACGGCGTGACAGTGGTGGACTTTAAGCGCTTGGGATACAAAAATGATCCTTTCATCATGGCGTCACAAGCGGTACAAGTATTTTATACAACGGATCCCGCAAATTTAGGGTTGTCTTTAGTTGTGCCAATGAAGTCAAGAATATTCCGGGATGGCCAAGAAGATATTGACGATTGCACCGACATTCCATCATTTACAACGGGTTTGCCACCGGTGGAGGAGATTGATGATTTTGACGATGATGTTTCACACTTACTTCGATTGGACGTCGAGTGGACACGTGTTGAGAAGCCCAAAAAAAAAAACAGAAAAAAAATACTTGACAAAATATTTTATTTTCTTAAGTTCGTTGTAAACATTTAGATAAGGTTTTTTAATTACACACATTATATGGGAATTATTTATACATGCATATACGTTTGGAAGCAAATAAGAATCCAGAATCAATGATTACACAATATACAGGTATGGGCACGTAGAGGGATTATGTTAAAAATTTGGAAAACGGTTTTCGCAAATTTTCTACCTACGACGACGGTTAATGAAAAAAACCGTCGTGGTAAATAATATACCACGACGGTTTTCTTCACGACCGTCGTCGAATATCAAATACCACGACGGTTTTCTTCCAGAGCCGTCGTGTTAGATTTCGTGGATATGGAAATCTACCACGACGGTTAAATACGAAGACCGTCGTGGTAAATTGTTGTTCGGTATGCAAACCACTGGAATCTACCACGACGGTCTTCATTGTTGACCGTCGTGGTAGATTGGCGGTGGGGGGCCTACCACGACGGTCTTAAAAGACCGTCGTGGTACACGCATCACCGCCAATTTACCACGACGGTCTTCAAAGATCGTTGTGGTAGGCCCCCCCACCGCCAATCTACCACGACGGTCAACAATGAAGACCGTCGTAGTAGATTCCAGTGGTTTGCATACCGAACAGCAATTTACCACGACGGTCTTCGTATTTAACTATCGTGGTATGGTGTCATATCCATGAATCTACCACGACGGCTTTTAAAGACCGTCGTCATATAGTGTTTACCACGAAGGTTTTTTTAAGACCGTCGTGGTATATATTTTAGCGGCAATTTTTGAAATTTTCAAAAATTGTTCAACTCTTTGCCGCTTTTAATAAAACCCAAAAAAAACCCCATTTTCCCAAACACCATTCACTTTTGCAGTCTCTAATACACCTGAACTCCCATACCCAGTATATTTCCTCCCCCCATTTTTCTCTCGTCGCTCCCTCCCTTTAAAATCTTCAAAAGCTCTCTGAACACTCAAACTCCGACGGCATCGTGCAGCACTCGAGCGGTTTCCTCCATTCTCCGACGCCATCCTCCACCAACGACGCTCGTTTTTGGACTTTCCTAGTCTCTCTCGCCGACCACAACCCACTCTCTATTATCCGGTGAGTTGTATTAATGCATATTGCTTGGGTAATGCTAAAAATGTGGGTAATTTTGGTCTGTCAACAATATTTTGTTGAGTGTGGTTGTTTATTGTGGTTGTCGAAATTGATTATATTCAAGGCCGAAATGGGCAAAAGCCAGAGAAAACCTTTACAATTTATTGTTGATTGTGAAGGTAGTTTTGTATGATTTGAAATGGTTGGGTAAGGCTCGGATTTGTTAAGATTTTTTGATTCTGTTATTAGTTAATTGTTTATATATTACGTGTTTGATTAAAGGTAGTTTTGTGTGAGAATTAGTTGTAGATTTAATTAAATTGATAGGTAAGGCTCGGATTTGTGAATGTCGAAGATAAAATTCAATTTATTTGTTTGTGGTGATTGTTTGTAAACTGTAGTTTCGATTAAATGCCACTGTCATACTCATGTTGGGTGTTTTGTTGTTTTAGATTGATTTACAATGTCGAATGATCACGAGGCGGAAGTGTCTACCCAAACTCAGGTTGGAAAACCACGAAGAACCAACTCTTCAAGATTCAATGCCGACGAGGAGGGGAAACGAAGAGCAACTCTCCTTAAAAGAGTGCATGTTGTTAGGACGAGGGGAGAACGAATTAAAGTTTCGTTTGACTCAAAAGGCCAACCAATTGGCAAGGAAGGTGATGAACTACAGAGTTGGATTGGAGTGCTAGCACGGGAGCACATTCCAATTTGGATTGCTGATTTTAGAAGTGCTGATTTGGAACCGAGGAAAGAACGAGTGTGGTTGGAAGTTAAAACTTCATTCACGGTTGATGAATCGCACAAAAAGCAAGTATTGAAGTCCTGTGGGGAGTCGGCTAAATGTTTTAGATATGATCTTTACCAAGCCTTTGTTAGGGATCATATTGGTGAAGAAACCGTTTGGCAACGTCCGGCTAAAGTGGTTAACAATTACCCAACCATCAGCCAGGACGATTGGGAAAGGTTTATTACCTATCGACGGACGGCAGATTTCAAGAGGCTATCCCAACAAGGAAGTGAGATAAGGAAAAAGAGCAAATACGGTTCTACCACAGGCCGAGACGGCTATAGGAAACGTGATCAAGCAATCGTACGTTAATTAATTAGGAAAAAAGCTTAAAGTCTATTTAAACTTAATTTTTTTTACGTGTGTTATTTATGTTTACTAACTTTAATTACTAAATTGCAGTTCGAAGAAACGGGGGAGTATGCGGACCGCCATGTTATTTGGCGGGACACGCGGCTCAACCCCGATGGAGAGTACAAGAATCCATCGGTTAAAATTATCGGCGAAGCAATAGTAAGTCTACGGATCCTATTTCGAATAAAAAGTAAGATTGTCTCCATTATGTTTACGGGCTCAATAACGTATTGTGTAATTGTTATAGGACGAATTAACACAACAAGAGACCCAAGGAAGCTTCGAATCCGTGGGTACAAAAGACATTTTGACCAAGTCTTTGGGCAATCCCGAGCATTCCGGTCGTCTTCGTGGGCAATCAAAATTTGTCAAGCAAGCGCAATACTTCAATGCCATGGGTGGAACAAGGGAGAATCCTGAAGTCGCCTTTATGAAACGACAGCTTGCTGCATTGGAAAGAACGGTGCAGGAACTTTGTGTGAAGCACGGTATCAACCGTGAGACGATGTCCGAGAAGGCAGCTCCACCTACCGTTGATCAGCACAACAGTTTCAAGGCTAGTTGCACCCTCAAAGAGAAAGAAGCCGACGCGTCGGAACCGCAGCCCACGCCTAATGCAAGTAAGGAATGCCAGCTTTTCCTTACTGATTTTATTAATGGTGGAGAAGTTTTGGTTGCGATAGGCAGGGCATACATGGACTGTGTTCCAACCGACACAGTCCATGGGATTCCTTTGGGCGAGGGGAATGTGCGAGTGACAATCAGTGTCCCAAAATTTAAACGTGCACTCCTTCCGGTTCCGACGCATGAAGCTACATATGTTGAAGAGGTTGTCGGGGGCTTTGTTGCTTGGCCCAAAAAATTAGTCGTGCTTCAGAGTAGTTTAAGCCAGGCCAGTCGAGGTCCAAGTCAAGCTCCCGACCCAGAAGCAACGGGAAGGAAAAGAATAAAAAGAGAGCCGGGAGGAAGAAACTACAGTCACAACCGACGGTACAACAGCAAACGGAAGAAGAAGTACTTACATTTAACTTCAATGAAATTCCCGAAGGAATGAGACCGCTGGCTTATTACGCACAAAGTTCCTTGATGGACGGTAGCCAGATTGCGTGCCCACCACAAACAACCCGATGAAATGCCCATATATATTGGGTATGAAGATGTATTCCATTTCATAACATTTAAAGAAATCAGTGCAAGCAGTATAATTGTTTACATCAGGTAATTGTTTTTTCCTTAAACAATACTTAATTATTGTTCCAATTAGCTTGAAAGATAGATATATATGTTGATTTTGCACGTGTAACAAGTTTTGGATAATGTTTTGCAGCTACTTATCGGATTGTTGTGCAAGAGCAGGATTGGATCAACATTTCGAGTTTATTTCTCCATTCCTTGTCTCGCCAGTTCAACAGAATGTAGATCGCGTAGCCTACATTCGAGAGAGAGCCGACAATATCATCCGGATCATAACAAACGTACCAAGGGGACGGCTCGTTCTCATGCCATATAACAGCGGCCAACATTGGATACTGGCTGTTATTAATCCGTGGGATGACTCCGTCCTCTATTTTAATCCTCTTGGAAACGATCCGGGTGAAGATTTTCAACAGCTAATAACGTTGTAAGTATTCTCAAATTGATTTATAGTTCCAAGATTTGACATTCCATAATTGTTGTGGCCCGGTGATTTTGATATTTGTTAAATTGTCTAGGGCACTAAACGATTGGAAATTGATGGTGGGACGAGGAATAACAAAGCGACGCAACTGCAAGACGTTGATTCAGACTGCTCGATGCCCGATACAGCAAGGAAATGTGCAGTGTGGCTATTTTGTATTGGGGTTCATGCGAGAAATAACGTTGAACGTCGATGGACCTGCCTTACTGCAAAACAAGACTTCTTATACTGAAGATGATTTGAATTTTGTTAGGCAAGAGTGGACTACATATGTCATGAGCTTCGTACAATCTTGAGGCAAAGTCTCTAATAGAATTTCTTTTTTATAGCAGCTGTTCATTCTATATTGATTGTTGTACATTGTCACATTATATTTGCCATATCAATTATGTTATTAGTTTATTCTTTGCAAAAATTCTTTTTCATATCATGAATGAATGAACAGGAATGAATGAACTGGTATTCAATTGAACGAATGGATTTTTTTTTTTACGTTACAACCTACCACGACGGTTTTTTACATAAACCGTCGTGGAAATCAATATACCACGATAGTTTCCAACAGAAACCGTCGTTGAAATTTATATACTACGACTGTTTTCATCGGAATCGTCGTGGTACGTCAAATACCATGACGGTTTTTTGTTTATATCAGTCACCGTCGTGGTAAGTGAAATACCACGACGGTGGATTATAGAAACCGTCGTGGTATGGTAGAAATACCATGACGGTTTGTAGCTCCGTATCAGCTACCGTCGTGGTAAGGAGAACTACCACGACGGTGGATTTTATAAACCATCGTGGTAGGTAATATACCACGACGGTTTATAAACCACTGTCATCAACCGTTGTGATAAGGTGAACTACAACGACGGTGGCCTATAGAACCCGTCGTGGTAAGCCTCCAACCACGACGGTTTATAGGTACAACCGTCGTGGTATCTTCATTACCACGACGGTTTCCAATAAAAACCGTTGTGGTCGTTGCTGCTAAATATCAAATTTTGGCCCTATTTTTACCTATTTCACGACGGGTAAAAAACCGTCGTGGAATCTAAAAAGTTTCCACGACTATGGAATCCACGACGGTTAGAAAACCGTCGTGGAAATATTACCACGACGGTTTTTAACCGTCGTGGTATCAACATTCTGTAGTAGTGATTATGGTAGAATACACCCAATAATCTATTCGAATATTCCCCAGAAATTAGTATTTTGGTAGAATATTTTTGACAGTCTACCCGAGTACTTTTGGTATTCAACATGGTCTTCAATCGTCGATGTCGATCTCCTATCACCGATGTCGATATTTCGTCGTCGGTGAGTATTCTAATAGAACACTATTGGTAGTCTACCATAATACTCTTTGTATTCCACCGATCTTTGTATTCTACCGAATTATTGTTTTACATTTTATTGAGTTATTTTTTACATTCAACTGGATTATTTTTTACATTCTACGGGTTTATTTACTATTTTTTCCTGAATTAACTATTGTAAACTACTAGACTAGTTAGTTTTTTAAGAGGATAATTAGTTACTCTACAACATATAAAAAATCAGATTAAAAAAAACATTTTTTGACAACTTTATTTTTTAAAAATATACCCTAACATGCAAAATTGAAAATCTCCAATAAAAAAATCTTAATTTAATCTTATATCCCCCACCAACCCAACCACCACCGGACGCGACGGTTGTAGATTGGAATCTTTCAACGCCAAGGATTTTCCGATCTATCTCCTACGCCGAGGACGAAGAGGAGTGAGAGATGTTCAGAGAGAGATGATTGCATCGTGTAGATCTCCGATTCCGGACTTCGTCGATCTCACCAATTGCATTGCGCGACTCACTGCGCAGAAAGGAAAGAGAGAGAAAGGACGAGGGAGGGCAGGGAAGGAGAGAGAGGGGGCGGAGAAAGAGAGGTAAAAAAGAGAGGAGAGAGAAAGAGAGAGAGGGAAAAAAAAAGATGGAGAGATGAGAGGGGGGAAAAAAAAGGAGAGGAAAATGAGTGGTAATTATGGTAAATTAGTCTTAACCGAAAATTTTAGTCAATAGGTCAAAAATCCAAATATTCTTAATTTAGGGCAATATTCCTTATTGTATGCATTTGTTGGGCTATTTTCTCAATTTTTTTAAAAGTTTAAGCTGTTAAAAAATCAGATAATAATAATTTTTATATTCTAACACTCGCCTTACATACAAGCCAAATAATGGTCAAATGTGCAGACCAATATTTAGAAGAAGTACAAAACAAAATTTTAATAATAAACCGGAAACATATTAAAAATCCAACACAGGATGACAAATAGGTCAAACTGAAAATTTTAGTCAATAGGTCAAAATTCCAATTATTCTTAATTCGGGGCAATATTCCTTATCGTATGCATTTGTTGGGTTATTTCTCTAATTTTTTTCAAAAGCTTAAGCTGTTAAAAGAGGAGACAATAATAATTTTTACATGCTAACACTCGCCTTACATGCAAGCCAAACAATAGTTAAATGTACAGACCAATATTTAGAAGAACTACAAAACAAATTTTTAAGAATACAACTGGAAACCTATTAAAAATCCAACACATGATGACAAATAATAAAATGTGATAAAGATTACAATTGCAGGTATTCAAACTCAAAACTTCCCTTTATGATATCATGTTAGTTTACCAATCTATCCTAAAAGATTAAGTTATTAGGCGATAAGTCAATAATAGTTTTTAAATTCTAACTAGGTTATTCTTTATGATGCCAGTTTCCACTTTTTCTTGATCTCATCCGTTGGCATTTAGTTGCTTTCCTTAATGGGTGGTTTTTGCTTTATGCTCTGACTATCTTGTGATTTGTTTATTTTCTTTTATGTTTTTGATAGAATAATTTCTTCTATTAATAACTAGTATATACGTGCGTTGCACGTTATATATATATTATAGTAATGAATAGTATAGATTTTATAATTTGTAGTTTATCAAAAACTCTCAAATGTCTTAATTTTAGTATATATGTGTTAATCTAAAGTTAGTAATAGTAGATTTTATTCAATTATCTTTCATTTATTTTAAATTTATCTAATCCGATAGTTTAACAAGAAGGAAAGAGAAAAGAGAAAGCCATCATGTTTTATTAAGACAATATTTGTTTCGGTAACAAAATAAAATAAATAAAATGATAACTCAATTAAAAATGATAATACAATATCTTAAGGTTTACATTATGATAATAAATTATAATCTAAGGATTACATAAGTAAAAATATACTTAAAAATTAAGTTTGTTTTCTTCATCTAATGGTTCATTCCATCATCTAATTCATGGTCATTTTCTTCATTTTTCTAGGTATTGCAAATTATCTTTTTCCTAAATGAGAACAGATATGACAAATGTAAAATAGAGCATCTATTGAATAGTTGCAACCATTTAATCTATTTTTCTCCAAAGAAAAAATAATAAGTGTATGTGGATGTATATCATGAAATCTTAGTATCATTCATGTTCAATCCTAGTAGTACATCCTTCCTGATGCCTTCTATACCTTTACCCCTTCAACATTTATTACTGTTTCTTTTACAGGATCTATATGTATGTGTGTGTGTCTATATATATATATATATATATATATATATATATAATTGTCTTGATGGGATGGCTGCATTCACCATCACCATGACGCCGAAAGCAAGAAGAAACAGACATATTAGATATGATACCGTATGATAGATTAAACATATTGTACTGTTTGACAACCACTAAACTTGCTAAATATACCAAAATGGTTTTGTACAAAACATAAAGCACTTTAGAATTAAAACACAATTTCATTAATGGCTTTTAGAGTTTTGCTAGTGATCCACAGTTCTACCCTAGCGTATCATCGTGGTTGACAACCGAATTTTTTAATTGTAAAGAAAGAGGAACGAAGCAACAATATCATTAATGCATCTATTCACCAAAAAATATCATAATACATCTTTCATATCAATCAAATGAATGCTTTTCATATGCCCTTTGCCCTTGATCTAATCATGAATCAATCGTGTATTTATTTATATGAGGAATGGGACTTCTAGAAACAATTAAACGGGGAGTCGGATACGGTAACTTTTAAATGATGTTTTGGACGACCTACAATTACATTTAAACTTGTATTTTCATGTCCTAAATTTGTTAATTAACAATATATTAAGGAAGCGTGATTTTCTAAGTGCTTATCTGTTTTGTTTTCTACGGTTTTGTTGCTTTTTAACAGCATCTTATTATTTTCATTTCTATCTTATTGAAAACAAAAAATTTCGATAAACATTTATTTATTAACAATACACACAGAGATTAAAGAGAATTCACAGTAGAGCATTAAATGCATATTCAGACACATTAGCCAAAAAAAAAAAAAAAAAGCATATTAAGACAAATTGGACATTTTATCTAACCAATGTTGGTCATATTTATATAACCGTACTCCTGTTAGGCTTGTTATTATGATTATTATTATTTTTGCTCGTTGGTTAGGCTTGTTATTGTTACATGTCACGCTCTAGTACTCGCCAGGGATAATGTATATGACAGTCTTGTCCACTGAATTTCAGCCATGTATTTTAACAAGTTTCTCTAGTTCTTTTTTTTTTTTTTTTTTTTTTAAGTAGAGCACACATACTCCCGCCGGAGATATCTACTATAAAAACCTTTAAAAGAAAGAATCTCAGTAGACTCATAAGTGAATCCTAATATATGTCTAAGTATATTTAAGAAAATTCTATTATTATTTGTGAACAAGTTCAACTACGTTTATTATAGGCAATTATATATATATATATATATATATATATACACACGTCTAAAGCATGTGCCACACATAGTTAGAGATATTTAAGAGAATTAATCTGAGTAGAGAGAAATTAAATTAATAAGTTAAAAAATAGAACTAAAAAAAAACGAAGTACCTAAATTTTTTTAAAAAAAAGCACAAAAAAATACCAAAATAAAAAATAAAAAGACTAAAATGTATATATATATATATATATATATATATAATAAAATGACTAAGACAGAAAAATGACTAAAATGAAATAAAAAATAAAAAAAAGGCCAAAGGGAAAAAAAAATTTGAAGAGCTACAGGGAAAAGGGACTAAAATGAAAAAATAATAATTTTAAAGGCCAAAAAAAATTGAAAGAAAAAAAAATAAAAAAGTTTTTCATCCAAAACACATTGTTGTGAATGAAAGTGAAAGTGCACAATAATGAACTTAGAGCTAAAAAAACAAAAAAAAAAAGTACCTGAAAAAAAAACACCAAAAAGATAAAACGACTAAAATGTTAAAAAAAAAATGACTAATACACAAAAAAAAATGACTAAAATAAAAAAATAAAAAATCAAAAGAAAATTGAAGGACTAAAAAGAAAATATAAAAAATTTTCGTCCAAAACACATCGTTTTGGACGAAAAAGTATGCATAGTATTTTTTTTTTCCTTCTTTCTATAATATGTATATATACATATATATATATATATATATATATTGATAGATATGGGGAATTCTATAATTACTAGTATGATGGACGGGCTTTAGGCACGTTCCCATTCTTATTATATTAAATTTTTTTCCCATTTTTTGTTAAAATAAAACATGAAATTGAATATGAGTAATAATAATGTTTCACAATAAAAAATCATTTTTCTATTAAAAAATTAAATAAAATGTGAATAGTAATTTTTAATTTTTGTTTAATATGTAAATTTCTCTGTAAAAAATTTTTAGAAGGAATTTCTAATATAAATATTAAAAAAAACAAAAAACAAAAAACATAATGCATAGAAGTTGGGAGTATTTATCAGAAAATGAAGTGGAAGAGTAAATAATTCGCCCTTTTGTGGTTAGCAAAAAAAACAAAACAAAAAACAAAAAATCAAAAACAAAAAAACAAACAAAAATGACTTTGTTGTTTTGATGTGTAATATATATATATATATATATATATATATATATATATATAAGGAGTATGTCATACGGATTGATCTTGTAAGCCATCGGATTATAGTAATAAACAGAAAAATAATGAATTTTAACCATTGGATTGTAGGCTGAAGAACAAAAAAAAAAGAGATGCGATCTCATTTTCACTTCCATAAAATGACTATAGATTAAGTAGAAGTACCTTCAGCCTGTTACAAAAAGATTGTTGGCAGCTTCTCTTCATATAGCAGAATGCATGGCTGTTCGAGAAGGAATTCAGTTGGGGCTGGAATGTGGTTTCTTAGATTGTACAAATCGATGCGATCAATGTGGCTCGTTCAATTTTATAACCATCTTGGAGCCCCCGAAGCTAACATTATGGACTCAATTTATATATATTTTTATTTTGTCTTTATTTTTATCACTTTAATAATAATATGACACGTGATATGAATTTTTTGATCTATGAGACTCATAGAATTTGTCACCTTTTTTTTTTTTTTGGGTTTGCAATGCTAATAAGATGGCCCACTAGCGATCTTGTCAATCTAATTTTTATCACAAATTTAAGTCCAATTATTAAGGCCAACTAGCTTCGCAATAAAATACAGTCCCGTTTCAAAAAAAAAAAAGTACAAGTACATTCAGACAATTAATAAAAGGTGAAAAAAGGATGCCATTTCAGGGTTAAACTTGGGACTTCCCTTTATCATATTATGTTCATTATCAATAATCCATCTCAAAAGTTTTTAAGTTATTAATAGGTAGATCAATAATAGTTTTTAAATTTTAACAAGGTTATTCCTTATATAACGTCACTTTCTACTTTTTCCTGACCTCATCAGTTGGCATTTAGTTGCTTTCCTTATGGGTGGTTTCAGTTTTATGTTCTGACTGTCTTGTAATTTGTTTCTTTTATTTTCTAATAGATTATTTTCTTTTACTAATAATATACGTGGGGAACATAACATAATATGGGATTGATAACAGGCACCAACGTAGTTTTATATTTATTATCTTGTGTAGCATAGACAAATAAAACAAAACAAAAGTAAAAAAAAGTAAAAAATAAAAAATAAAAATAAAAATATTTTTTAAAAAATTTAAAAGAGAACCAAAAAGATTAAAGGATTAAAAAAAAAACAAGTGTAAAAAAGGGACTAAAATGAAGAAAAAAAAAATAGGGTGAAAAAAAGGGAAAGAAATGAAGGAATAAAAAAAAAAGAAAGAAAAGAAATTTCGTCCAAAACAAACCGTTTTGCACAAAAACATATATTTGTAGTACATATATACACAATAGCAGTTCATGTTAAACTACAGTAATTTAGAGAACAAAGTGCGTTATTACTTGAAGACAACAACCAAATAACAGCTAAGTAACTAACATTGCTCACTGGAGATTAAACAATAAAGAACACCTTGAGATAATTCTTAATTTGTGGCAGAACCTGCAATTTTTGAATGGCAGAGTTGTTCCTGTACAATTTTTTTTTTTTTTTTGGTAACAGTGCATGCATAATAAGTAGGAGCCAGGAGGCTAGCAGGCGCTGGTGGAATCTATAGATAGCTCAATAGATTTTTTTGCTCAATATTTCTAAAGCTCATGGTACTAATCTGCGGGTCCTTAATTAAACATCTTTTAGACTTGACTAATATTTGCAATTAAATCCAAATAATTTTTGTTTGTTGAGTATGTGAAGTCTAATTATTATTCTAATAATATAAAAATTAACGTGTGGACCGACTTTGAAAATTTCACATAATATTTGCAATTAAATCCAAATAATTTTTGTTTGTTGAGTATGTGAAGTCTAATTATTATTCTAATAATATAAAAATTAACGTGTGGACCGACTTTGAAAATTTCACATTTATAATTTCTGTTGATTTATTTTACTGTCAGAAATTGCTGTAAATATCATTTTTACGAAACAAATTAAAGAAAATAACATGATTTTAAATTATTTGAAATAAATAGCAGTAGACTGAACATTTGAATTGATAAATAATCTATCTACTAAGAATAAATAAATTATTTACCTAGTCGATTTGATATTTACTATTATTTACTCAAAATTTTTAAATGTACTATTTACTTTTAAAAAAAATTTTGGTAACATAGTTATTAATGACCTCCTTTCCCCTTTTACCAATTATATTTTGGAGGTAGGTCATCTTGGATTTAGTTTATATAGTTCTTTATTTATGTTCTCATTCTCGTCACTTCAATAATAACACGTGATATGAACTTGATCTATCAGGCTCATAGCGATAATATTTATCACTAGATCTCTTTGCAAGAGGAGTCGAATGGGCCACTATCTTTCCAATTTAATTTTTATGATGCATGAGTCCGGCCGACTTGGTAGGTTCGCAATAAAATGCAGTCCCAATTCCGCGGGGAAAAAAGAAAAAAAAGAAAACAGGAAGTACCTAATTCAGACAAAATACATTGGCAATTCCAACAGTTTTGGGACCATTATTTATGAAAGAGAGGCCACAATGAGAAGCAAAGCATGACTGTACTTATCCACAAATTAGAACAAGTGTTTAGATCGGTTTTCATTATTTATTGCAACTACGAGGAACTAACTAGTGCCTTGCCACATTTTCAGAGATTTAATTACGACGTTTGAATTGAACTGTTAATATTTTCCTAAGATTGTTTAAGGTTTTTAAACTTTTAATTGCATCATTCATTCGTAGATTCCTCCTTTTTTTTTTCTTTTTTTTTTTCAGTAAATGATTAGAGTGAACAATTATAATATGAAGAGAATGAACAATTAATATATGGAGAAATTAGCACATCTCAATTAAGTTGGTACTTGTTAACAATCATATCTCGTACCAAACTTTTAACTTACATTATTTAAAAAGAAAAAAGTAAAAGTCAATACAAAAATGTCTCAAACATAAAACAAAGGCTTTTTTTTGTGTAGACACCTTTTGAACTTTTTGAATTTGACAACTTAGTCTTAAACATTTTCTCTTGTTGATTAAACCCCTGAACTTATAATTCTAGTAATGTCAATCCTTCTTACAATCTGTTACAGTTTGGACAGTTTTTTGCACATTGTATCTTACGAAAGGCATTGCCAATCATTTTTATTACTTAATTTCATTACAAATTTCTTTGTAAACTTAAACCTAATTAAATTATAATCAAACTTGATCTAAAACATTAAAAGAGATTTGTATTGAAATAAAGTAAAAATGACTAACAATGCCCTTCTTGAGCTCTAATGTGCAAGTTTTGTGCAAAAAAACATTCAAATTTTAACATATTTGAGTAAGAAAAACTGGCAATATCAAAAAAATCATAAAATTAGGGGACTGATCGTTGAGAAAAATAATTTAGGAACTAAACTACTAAATTTGAAAAGTTTAGAGAGGGTGTTCGTATTGAATAGCCTAAAACAAATGACTAGCTAAAAAGAAAAGCAACCTAGACATATCTTTCCAAACTGATGAGTTTATAAACAAGAAAAAACTGACAAAGAAGGAACAGTTGAAACTGTGCATTTGAAAATTAGAATCCTAAATAGAACTCATTCAAAACCTTAAATGCAAAAACTAATGGAAAAAGAGTTTATACACTTGTTCTAAAAGCAAACATCATAAACAAAGACTAGATAACATACCAACTTATAATTAATCACTATACTTTATAAATTAGCAGTCGGTATAACAAAAAATTAAGAAGAAAATGATGGGGTTAATCTAGAGTACCTCTCAAATGTTAAGCAACCGACTATATAATAGAACCAAAGGCGTGATGGATATTTGTCAAAATCGTGATAGGGTCATCTAACCAATGTTGTTCATATATATGTAACCGCACGCCTGTTAGGCTTGTTACTGTTATTGTTATTATTTTGCTCGTTAGTTAGGCTTGTTATTATTACATGTCGCATTCTGGTTCTGGCCACTCTTAATGTATGAGAGTCTTGTCCACCGAATTTCTGCCATATATTTTAACAGGTTCATTTCTGTACCTTTTTTCTTTTTTTCTTCGTTATACATAGCACACATACTTCCACCAGACAGATCTAGTACAAGAGTCTTTAAGAAAATCTCAGTGGACTCATTAGTGAATCCCCTAAATTACAACTTCCTAACATAAATGTAGAAAATTTTATAATTATAATTTAAGAAGTTCATCTATGTACGTTTTAGGCAACTCTATAACTATAAAGTAGAAGTACCTTCAGCTTGTTACAAACGTTGTTGGCAATTTCCCTCCTCATATAGCAGAATGCATGACCGTTCGAGAAGGAATTCAGTTGGGACTGGAATGTGGTTTCTCAAGTTGGATTGTTGAAACCGATATGATCAATGTGGCTCACTCAGCTTTATAACCATCTTTGCGAACTTCCGAAGCTAATATTATTGATTTAAGGACAAATTACACTTATTCCCCCTGTACTTTAGACCTTGTTAAAAAATGCCCCCCAAACTTAAATTTGTAATATTATTTCTTCCTAAACTTTGGAAATGTTTGCGAATTTTTCCTCCTCAATTAAATTTTTGACGAAAAAAATGGCGTATAACACTCGTTGGAAGCATCAGTTGGGGGTTTTAAGTATTGAATTATAAAATGACAACACATTGGCAACACTCCTGACATCCATTACCATGATTAATTGTAAAATTACGAAGTTACCTATAAGAGAGATATATGAGAAAAAAATGACAATAAGTCCTAAATTTTTACTCTTTTAACTTAATTATAAGTATTTCAAATTTAATATCCTTAACTCATTCTTCAGACGAGTGTTATGTATATTTTTTTTAAGTAAAAAAATTAATTAAGGGGTAAAATTCGTAAAATTTTCCAAAATTCAAGGAGAAAGAATGTTAGAAATCAAAATTTGGATGGTATTTTGTCACAGGCCTAAAATTTGGGGGGGATTGTAATTTGCCCGAGATTTAATTCATATATTCCTTTATTTTTGTCTCCATTGCTTTTCCTCTAATGATAATATGATATGTGATATGAATTCCTCGATACATCAGGCTCATAGTGATAGTATATGTCACTCTCTTTGCGACAGGAATCGGATGGCTCACTATCTTGCCAATCTACTTTTTATGACGAAAAAGAGTTATTTATGGACTTATATAATTTCTTTACGCCAGAGTCTGGCTCTTAAGGCCGACTAGGTAGCTTTGCAATAAAATACAATCCCTTTTAAATAAATAAAAAATAGAAGTACTTTCGGACAACAAATAAAAGGTGATTAAGAATGCAATTGCAAGGTTCAATCTTGGAACTTCTCTTTATGATATCATGTTAGTTTATCAATCCATCTCAAAAGATTAAGTTATTAGGAGGTGGATATCAACATTAGTTTTTAAATTCCAACAAGGGTATTTCTTATAATGCTAGTTTCTACTTTTTCTTGACCTCAATAGTTGGCATTTAGTTGCTTCTCTTATTGGTGGTTTCTGCTTTATTATGTTCTGACTATCCTGTAATTTGTTTAATGTCTTTCATTTTCTAATAGAATATTTTCTTTTATTAATAATATAAGTGGGGAACATAATATAAGATGGGATTGATAACAGATACCAACCAAGTTAAGATACGTTAACTTCGTTGGTCCTAGTTGTTTTTTCTTACCAGTTATATATATATATATATATATATATATATATATTAGCACGTACAAGGTAGACAAACAAAGCAAAACAAAAATGAAAAGGTAAAAAACAAAACAAAAACCAAAAAAAAAATTCAAAAAGAACCAAAAAGATAAAATGACTAAAATGAAAAAAAAAAAAAAAAAAGAAAAGGACTAAAATGAAATAAAAAATTAGACCATTGTAAAAATAAATTTTTATTTCAAAATTGTTCGTTTTGGACTAAAACAATAACTTTTTTTTTTTTATCCTTTCCATATATTTGTAGATATATATATATATATATATATATATATGAGTGTGTGTGTGTGTGTGTGTATATAAGAAGAGTTCATGTTAAATTCCAATAGTTTAGAAAACAAAATGCGTTATTAATTCAAGACAACAACCAATCCCGTACAATTTTTTTGTAACAATGCATTCAATATTACAAGTAGGAGTCAGCAGGTTAGCAGCTAGTGGAAGCTATAGTTCAACAGATTTTTTTTTCTCAAAATTTCTAAAGCTCATGGTACTACTTTGCGGGTCCTTAAACACCTTTTAAACTTGATTAATATTTGCAATTAAATCCAAGAAATTTTTGTTTGTTGAGTATGTGAGGTTTAACTATTATCCTAATATAAAATTAATGTGTAGATAGATGTTGAAAATTTCATATTTATAATTTTTGTTGCTCTATTTTACTCTCAGAAATTGTAGTAAATATCATTTTTAGGAAAATAAATAAAGCAAATAGCATGATTTTAAATTATATAAAGTAAACAGTGGTAAGTTGAAAATTTACTGATAAGTAATCTATCTAATAAGAGAAAATAAATTAATTACATACAAAATTTGATCTTTATTCTTATTTATTCGAAATTTTTAAACCTAACTATTTACTTTAAAAAAAATTTTGGGTAAAAAAGCTATATACTTGCCTCTTTTTCTCGCTTACTAACTATAATTTTTTGTTGGTGTGTAATCTTGAATTTAGTTTATATGTTTCTTTATTTATGTCCCCATTCACGTCATTCCAATAATAACACCTGATATGAAGTTGATCTATCAGACTCATAGTGATAACATTTGTCACCAGATCTCTTTGCAAAGAGGAGTCGAATGGCCCACTATCTTGCCAAATTAATTTTTATGATGCCTGAGTCCGACCAACTTGGTAGCTTCGCAATAAAATACAGTCCCACAAAAAGGAAGTACCTAATTCAGACAAAATACATTGGCAATTCCAATAGTTTTGGGACCATTATTTATGAAAGAGAGGCCACATTGAGAAGCTAAGCATGTGTGTACTTATCCACAAATTAGAACAAGTGTTTAGATCGGCTTTCATTATCTGTTGCAACTACGAGGGACTAACAAGTGCCTTGCAACATTTTCAGAGATTTATTACGACGTTTGAAGTGAACTTAATATTTTCCTAAGATTGTTTAAGGTTTTAGACTTTTAATTGCATTATTTCGTAGATTCTTCTTTTTTATTTTTCAGTAAATGATTAGAATAAACAATGAATATCCAGAGAGATTAGCACATCTCAATTAAATTGGCATTTGTTAACAACCTTGCACTAAACTTTTCACTTACATTATCTAAAAAGAAAAAGTTAAAGTACAAAAATGTCTCAAACAAAAAACAAATGCTTTTTTTTGTATAGAAGACTCCTGAACTTTTTGATTTTGACAATTTAGTCCTAGACTTTTTCTCTTGTTGATTAATCCCCTGAACTTATAATTTTATCATTGTCAGTCCTTCTTACTGAAATTTACTAAAATTTGGATAATTTTTTTGCACATTGTAGCCTAAGAAGTGCTGATAATTTGTATTACTTAATTTCAATACAAATTTCTTTGTAAACTTAAACTTAATTAAATTATACTCAAACTTGATCCTAAACATTAAAAGAGAATTGTATTGAAATTAAATTTGTAACATATTTGAGTAAGAAGAACTAACAATGTCAAAAATCATAATAACAGGGGATTGATTGTCAAGAAAAATAGTTTAGAAACTAAAGTACCAAATTCAAAAAGTTTAGAGGGTGCTCGTACAGAATAGCCTAAAACAAATGACCAACCAAAAAGGAAAACAACCTAGACATATCTAACCAAGCTGATGAGTTTATAAACAAGAAAACTGATACACAGTTGGAACCGTGCATCTGAAAAAAAAAAAAAAATTAGAATCTAAAATAAATTTCATTCAAAACCTCACATGTAAAACCTAATGGAAAAAACTAAATAACGAGATTTTATACACTTGTTCTAAAAGCAAACATTATGAACAAATACTAGATACAATCCCAACTCATAGTTAATCACTATACTTTATAAATTAGCATTTGGGATAACAAATAATTAAGGAGAAAACTTCAACATAATACCGGTTAATCTAGATCTCCTCTCAAATGTTAAGCAACCGACTATATAATAGAACCAAAGGAGTGATGGATATTAGTCAAAATCAGTAAATTTAAAGCACAACCACCACCAAGGAAATACCCATCCCAATTTGTCCCCTCTATTTAACTATAAAATCAGCATGCCAAAGTTCTCTTTTTCCACACCACACTCTATAACACAAAGTATCCTATCCTGGTCTAGTAACTAACTCAAGTTTTTTACAGTAGTACTTCACAAAACTTTTCCAATATTTGCAATTTTGCCCTTATAGCTTTTGTCCAAATTTCTTGAAAGCACAATGGCAAGCTCGGCAGTTGTGAAGCTAGTTGTTTGCTTGGCCATTATGGCCGTGGTTGTGGGCGCACCTTTGACCAATGCCTTGACATGTGGAAATGTGCAGAACAGCCTGGTGCCGTGCGTTAGATACCTCAAGGGCTCCGGCGGGACTGTCCCGACGGCGTGCTGCAATAAGGTTAAGTCTCTAAACAGTGCGGCCAAGACCACCGCTGACCGCCAGCGTGTCTGCAATTGCCTCAAATCTGCCTATAAAACCAGCAGGCATATCGACCTTGGTCTTGTAGCTAACCTCCCTGGCAATTGTGGCGTCAAGGTTCCAAACAATATTCCGATTCGCCCCTCCACCGACTGCACGAGGTATATAAAATATGTTTAGTACGTGCATTCTATTGGAATATGTACTTCATTTCAAATTCACATAGCAAACTCTAAAATACATTGATTTATATTGCAGAGTTTTACAATTTTGCTTTATTAGTTATTACCAATTTGTAGAAAAAAAAATCATTTGTGGTGATAAAAATTTATATATGCTTAGAACTAAGATATCTAACTTTTACAAATTATAATTTTGAAACAAAAACAAAAAAATAAAAAATAAAAATGAAATTTCTTTGAACAAGTTAACATCTTAGTGCTATAATAGGTGGAGTTAGGTGATCCTACCGAAGTCTACTAGCAAGTATACGAGTAGCTCAAGTAATAGAATATGAATAAGGTTGTCGGTCACACGAGAATTGTATTTAATTTTAGGGGAAAATACTTAAATGATATAAATTTAGAAACCATTACACCAACATGACACAAAAAATTAACACCAAACCAATACAACACAAAATAAAACTAAAGTTAACTAAAATTTGTGTCATGTTAGTACAAAGCGGAGAATTTGTGTCATGTTAATCAACAAATAAAAAAGAAATGGTTATTTGGGTAATTCTTTCTTAATTTTTTTAATTAAGTACCGAAATGGTTCACTCTAGAATTTATTTGAATAACCAGTTAAAAAGAAAACAAAAGATAATTAATCAATTTAGATTAAACAAAACTAATGAAACTAAAATAACTAAAACAAAACTGTAGAGATCCAATTTCACCTAATTAATTTTATTAGAGTTGAATTTATCCTTTAATCAATTAATTTTAATTCATAGAATTGTTGGCTGAATGTACAAATTACCTACCCGCCTCTTTTGACAAACTAGTAGGAATACTCATATAAATCAATACCCGTATATTCCTATATGGGAAATAATTAATATAAATTCAATAAGTTCAAGCACTTAAAATGACTACAAATGCATTGAAGATATATTCCTATTTCAAATTGTAAATGCTATCCATTTTACAATTTCATTCAAGTCCAACAACATCACTTAATGAATGACCAAATCACTAAGAGTGTAAAGTACATAATAGGATAAACAATTACAAACAATCAACAATCAATCCAAGAGAGCCAAAACAAATTCAAAAACCACTAGTGAAATCCATTAGAACCTTAGAATCACAAACTAATTCATAATGAAATTGGAAATAAAACAAGCAAATCAAGGGCTCAAACATCATTAAATTACTGGAAATCCAAAATCTTTTAGGCCCAAAGGAAAAAAACCCTTGAAGTTAATTGTCACAATTTTTCAACCTTATTCCCCTAAAATTTCATCTCCTCTTGTTATTCAAAATGCCATCTCCCTTGAAAATTGTTAAATTAAAAATCCAAAAATAGAAAATTTGTCGAGAGTGTAGCCCACGCGCTCAATTAGAGCCTCCCCTGGCTGATCCGACGGCTCTGATGGAGGGTTTGTGTGCGTGCTTTCTGGTGCGCGTGGGTTTGGGCTGACTACGATTTAATTTCAAATTATGAGCAATTTTAAAGCTTCCCGATGACCATTTTGCTTCTAATTTGAGTCCAAAAATTTCATTTGGCCAATTTTCACAATTAACCTATGCAAATGAAAAAAATAATTATTTTGAGGGATGAATAAGTTAAATTCTCGAGAACATATTTCACTTAAATGCACAAAAATAATGAAATCCGGTGAAGATAGAATGTTATCTAATGTTACATGGTAATTTGCTTTGTAACGTGCTTTTTCAATTTTCTTGCCTAAAATATTTTGCAAATAATTGTCGTATTGACAAATTTAATTCCTTTTACTTGGTTTTTGTGGTGCAGAGTGAAATGAGCATGAGGATCGTTATTCAGGATTTACATATGTGTGTTTATATTTATAGTAGAGCACGGAATAAAGTGTGTGGGTGTTCATATATCCGTACATATGTATTTTTTTTTTTTTTAATGAAAAATAATGAGGACACCAACTTTAATTTTAATTTTTAAGTATCAACTTTTGTGATATATGATTTATCATTATTTTGTTGATAAGTGTTTAAATCAGTACCATATCAATTGATTGCATTTATCAATAAAAATATGACACGTGAGTTGATATTTAAAAAGTTGATATTAGTGTTGGTATTCCTGATACTACTCTTTTTTTTATTAGTATTATTATTGAATTTGTACATATGTATGTGGCTCCTCTTATATATGGAGTTGGTATTCCTAATATTATTTATCAATAAAAATATGACCTATGAGTTGATATTTAAAAAGTTGATATTAGTGTTGGTATTCCTGATACTACTCTTTTTTTTATTATTATTATTATTGAATTTGTACATATGTATGTGGCTCCTCTTATATATGGAGTTGGTAATTTTATGATTGCAGCTTTAATTTCATGTACTACCCTTATATGTAATGAAGTTATTGAGCTAGCAATTTATGATGATTATAAAGAAATTAAATAAGAAAAAAAAAAAGTAAAACAAGGGAATACAAATATATTTATTTGTGTCCACGTACTAGGAACAAGAGAAAAATAATTCACTAATAAGAAGCACTGTAAATGAGGTTTTATATAATTATTAGTCACAATAAACAAAATCGGGGTAGGGTGACTAATAATAACAAATCACCTAAATCAATTATAAATTTTCTAAATATAAATAAATTAAAAGTTTCTAATAAAAAAAAAAAACCTTTACCTAATATTGAAGAATAAGTTTTTCTAATATGTCCCTATAAGATGGAGTTCCGATGAGAATTTGAATCTTGGAGTATAATAGAAAAAAACCTGAATGTATAATTTTTTTACTTTTCTCCAGAGACATCAATCGTCAAGAGGGAGAGAGAATGCATTAGCTCTAGGATAACAACTGTCAAGGGAGAGAGAGGACACATGGTGCAGAGACGTCATCGTCAAGACAGAGACTAAGATGAAAATATCGACGCGATCTAAAATATCGATACCCAAAATTTACAAAGAAGAAAAAAATAAATAAATAAATAAAACGACGTAAATGTTGACTTTGGCAGATACTGGCTTAAAAAATGTTGTAGATGCAGATATGGTTTAGATGTAATAAAAAAATATTGGAACCAGAATGTACAAAAAAAAAATTAGAAAATAAAAAAAAAGCAAAAAAATATTGTAACTACAGATATAATCTAACGACAATTTTACACCTAATTTTATCATAATGTATAACGTTCTAATCACTCGAAATTACAAAAAATAAAAAAATAAAAATTTCCGAAATGCGACAAAGTAAGAATGCAAACATCTAGTACTACTACAATATACTGCCATCTAAAAACACATGAATCGCTTTATACCAGCTCCTAATAGTACTATTTGGAAATCGACTCCCTAGTATACAAGTCGAACAAATATAAACTAATGAGTAAAGTATTGTTTTCATGGAGATTGCGTTTGATTTTGAGTAATTACCGAAATTGGTTAACTTTAGAACTATTTGAATACCAAAATTCAAACAAAAAAAAAGTGGATGTGAGAAAAAAAAATAATTAAAGAAAAATTAAGGAAATTAAAAATATATAATCTAGGCTATAGGATTGCAGTTTCGCTCAATAATTTCATTTGAATTCATTTTACTCTCGAATTGATTAATTTTAGTTAACCGAATTGTTAACTGAACGCACTAATTTACCTAACAGTTTCTTCCGATAAACTAATAAGCACACGTACTCACATTAATTAAAACTACTATGTTTTTGTATGATGAATCAACATAAATTCATTAAGATCAAGCATCCACAATGGCTACATATACACCAAGGATATATTCTTATTCCAAATTGTATATGAAGCCTATTATTGATTAAAATCAAAATCTGTTACCCAATTTCATTGAGGTCTAATAACATGACCTAATTAGTGGCCAACTAATTAAGAGCATTAAAAGCCTGATAGGATAAACAATTCTAATCAATCAAACAAGATCACAAAGAGCAAAATAAATCAAAACTCATCATTTCAGGCTGCATTGCAATCCTAGATTATTGAACTAAATATTCCCAAAATCAAAGTGCAATGACAGACAAAATCCAACACCACAAGACCAACATCACCACAAAATTATAAATTAAAATTTAGGAAAGTAAGTTAAAGAAAAATCTTCTTCAACTGGCAACTTCATGACAATAAGTTTATAAAAATAGGATTTAAATCTCACCACACATACCCACACCCCCCCCCCAAAACAAAAAAAAAAGCCTTTTCTTTTTCTTTTCTTTTTTTTTTCCCTTTTTTTTTTTACTTTTTTTATTTTTTCCTTTTCTCTTCTCTCAGCCGTAGGGCCTCTGGTGTGGGCTGCCATGTGGTGCGCACGGGTTGGACGCAAGGACTGGCCTGGACGCGTGACGCGCAATAGCTGCGTGGGGAGATGGTGCACAAAGGGTCCAGTGGGCGTCTTTGCAGGCGATCGAATAGGCATGTGAGTTAGTTGACGTAAACGCACCCACTATAGGGGCGTGAAATGCACACGCCTTCTGGCACGATCTAGGCTTGATCGGACAGCTGTGTCACGCGTGGATGCTCCTACGACTGGGATTGAATTGAGTCCGATGTTAATTCAAATTTTGATCTCTTTCAGAACCTTTTAGTGACCATATTTTGCCCCCAGTTTGAGTCCATAAACCTTATTTTTCTCATTTTCACTTAATTAACCTAAACAAATTGAGAAAAATAATTCTCATTTTCTAAAAGTTGAATGTGACTCTAGTTGTGTTGTGGGTTTGTTTAATAATTCTCATAGCTCGGTGCCGTGGGTTTATGGTGCCTTGTTAAATTATATGGCATGACGATCTTATTATCTGGATTTTATTTATTTCTTTAGCTATGAGGGATATAGTAATTTGTTTTTTTTTTTTTTAAATCTTTTTCATACTTGATTGAAATGGGGAGGGTAGGATTTGTTTATGATATTGCTTATTAAGACAAGTTTTGACCCTCTTTTTTTTTTTCCTTTTCTCTTTTCACTGAGTTTTACGGGTAAGGTTTTTATTGAGATCTATATTAGATTTTAATTTTCAAATACATGATTTAGGTTAATTTATTAGTTTATAAATTCATCTCAAAGTTTAAATTATTAAAAAGCATGCCAACTATAGTTTTTATATTCTAAAACTTCACCTTTATTTACAGGCTAGACAATAAGCAAACATGAAAAATATAAAGTAGAATGATCAACATATAAATTTTAATAAGAGACCCATAATATCCAACAATTGATAACGGGGATAAAGAATGTTATTATAGGGGTTCAACCTCAAGACCTCTATGTTTCTTTGTCGATGGAGTTCACATTATAGACTTCAATTTAGAAAACAAAATGCATTATTAATTCAACACAACTACCAAATAACGGCTAATTAAGGAACTAACATTGCTCGTTGGAGATTAAACAATGAAGAACACTTTGAGAAAATTCTTAGTAATTTTTGGGCAGAACTTGCAATTTTTGAATGGCAAAGTAGTTCCTGTACAAATTTTTTGTAACAATGCATTCAATATTACAAGTAGGGGCTAGGATGGCAGCAGCTTGTGGAATCTACAAGTTCAACGGATTTTTTTTTTTTTTTTTTAAATGAAATTTCTAGAGTTCACGGTACTAATAATTTGCTTCAACTATTATAAGCTTTGCAATTTGATCTTCAAATACCTTTCAGACTTGACTAATATATATTTGAAATTAAAATCAAAGCAATTTTTGTTTGTTGAATATGTGAAGTCTGATCATTGTCCTAACGTAAAAATAATGGTGTAGATCGACTTTAAAATTTTCACAAATATAATTTATGTTGCTCTAATGTTACTATTTACAATATTTTGTTGGGTGTGTCAGTGTGTATGTTGTTTGTTTGTTTAGTACCGTGTAGTCAAAATATTTCCCTAAACAGTACGCAATCAACTTTGAGTATATTACACCTGTAATTTCAATTGTCCTAAATTTTCTAATTTATATAGTAAGGGAGTGCCATTTTCTGTGTGCTCATCCGTTATGTTCTGTTCGATTTTGTTGCTTTTTTTTTTTTTTTTTATAGCATCATTATCTTCATTTCTATGCTTATGAAAAAAAATTCGATAAACATGTATTTATCAACCATACACGCAGAAATTGAAGAGAATTCACAATAGAACATTAATGCACTTTCTGGCAAAATATGGAATGGACATTTTACCTAACTAATATTAGTCATTTTCATCACTACTCGCCATAGTGGGCTTGTTATTATTACACGTCACTTTCTAGAATTGAAAATTAGAGAGAAAATCATTTTTCATTTAATTCGGTTTTACATTATAAAAAAATACTTAACCCTATTTATAAGGGATAAAATACCAAGAAAAGAAATGTAAACTAACAAATAATATAGAAACTACATAATTATCAATAATAGCAAACAAACTAAAAATACTTTTGGGAAATTGCTCAATTCATTATTTTAACACATGCCCTCAAATTGGTGCATACTAACTAAATTTCCAGAGGCTTCACATACAATGTTCAAGTTCACATAAGCTTCATAACAGTTCAGCTTCAAAGATTCAAGACTCAAGTATCAAGCTGAAGTGCACATGAGCTTCATAGTACTTGGAAGATTCAAGGCTCAAGTGTCATGCTCAAATTCACATGAGCTTCATAACACTTGGATTTTTTTTTTTTTTTGCCTTTTTATTATTATTTCTCTCTCTCTCTCTCTCTCTCCCCCCCCCCCCCCCCCCCCCCCCCTTTTTTTTTTTTCTTTTGTTACATATATTTTGTGTTGCACGTCACGAATCAGCACAATCATTTGCAGCTGCAACATAGCAGTGGCGAGCAAATGACAATTTCACGATGATGGTAGACTGCGATTTCAACGACGGCGTTAGCGAATTCAATGGGCATAAACAACAGTGGCAACGACGGCAGATGAAAGTATAAATAACTAACAAATAATAGAAACTACCTAATTATTTATAACAGGAAACAAACTAAAAATAGTTTTGAAAAATTTCCCAATTCAATATTTAACCTCTAGTAGTCACTGGTGATAACGAATGAAAGTCTTCTTCATTGAATTTCAGCCATATATTTTAATAAGTTCATCTACGTATATTATAGGCAATTCTATAATTATTAAGTAGAAGTACCTTCGGACACAATACATTGCGAATTCCAATAGTATTTTTTTAACCATTTTTTATAATGAATAGATGCCACATTAAGAAGCAAAGAATGTGTCTATTTATCCACTAACAACATGTTTTTTTGATCATTTTGCATTATTTGTTGCAACTCTAAGGGACAAATTAGTGCCTTGCTACATTTGAGAGATTTGTTACGACATTTGAGGTGGACTCTAAATATTTTTCCTGAGATTGTTTAGGATTTTGAGGTCTTTTAATTGCATTTATTTGTAGATTCTTTTTTCTTTTTTCTTTTTTCTTTTTAAATAAATGATGAGGGGAACGGTTAATTTCTAGAGAAATTAACAATCTCATCTTGCACTAATTAAGCTTTTTACAGTTACATTATATATAAAAAAGAAAAAAAAAAGTAAAAGTAAATAAAAAAAAACGTCTCAATCGTAAAGCCAATGTTTTTTAAGACACCTCCTAAACTTTTTGAATTTAGTAAGTTAGTTATAAATTTTATTTTTTTGATAATTAACCCTCTGAATTTATAATTTTTACAGTTCTTCTTATTGAAATCCGTTAAAATTTGGACATCATTTTACACATTAGAGCCCAAGAAGTACACTACATGTCATTTCTACTTAATTTTAGTTCAAATGTCTTTATAAAATTGAACCTAACTCAATTATAACCAAACTTGAACCTAAACTTTAAAAGATATTTTGTATTGTACTTAACTAGAAATTATCAGCATGCAATGCCTTTCTTAGGCTATAATGTACAAGTCATATGCAAAAACATTCAAATTTTAACAGATTTGAGTAAGAAGAACTGAAGTTTCAAAAATTATAAGTTAAGGGGGTTAAGAAAAATAGTTAAGGAACTAAACTGCTAAATTTGAAAAGTTTAGATGGTGCTCGTACATAATAGCCTATAACAAATGACTACCTAAAAAGGAAAGTAACCTAGACTTGTTCGACTAAACTGATGAATTGATAAACAAGAAAAAACTGACACAAAAAGAACAGCTGAAATTATATCTTTAAAAATCAGAATTTAAAATAAATCTCATTAAAAAATTTACAAATAAAATCTAATGGGATTTAAATCAACCATATACGTACACAGAAATTAAAAAGAATTTACAATAAAACATTAATGCATTTTCAGGAAAAAGATGGAATGGACATTCCATCTAACCAATATTGAGTCAATTTTCATCACTCCGTATGCATTGTTAGGCTTGTTATTATTACATGTCACTTTCTAGTACTCGCCAGTGATAACGCATGAAAGTCTTCTTCATTGAGTTTCAGCCATATATTTTAATAAGTTCATCTACGTATAATATAGGCAATTCTATAATTATTAAGTAGAAGGGCCTCTGGACACATTATACAGCCAATTCCAATAGTTTTTGGACCATCATTTATGAAAGAGAGGCCACATTTTTTATAAGCGAAAGAGAGGCCACGTTGAGATGCAAAGAAATGTGTTTGCACTATATTTGTTGCAACTTCAAGGGAATAATTAGTGCCTTGCCACAGTTTGAGAGATTTATTAGGACGTTTGAGGTGGACTCTTAATATTTTCCTAAGATTGTTTAGAATTTTAGTCTTTTAATACCACTAATTTATAGATTCCTCTTTTTTTTTTTTTTTTTTTAACACATGATGTGAAGGAATAATTAGTATCTACAAAAAAAAAAAAAAAAAAAAAAAAAAAAAATCTCAATTAGATTGACACTTGTTAACAACCTCACCCTGCACTAAGTTTTCATGTAAATTATTGAGAGAGAGAGAGAGAGAGAGTAAAAGTAAATACAAACACATCTCAACAATAGAAACAAAGGTTTTTTTGTATAGACGGCCCCTGAAGTTTTTGAATTTGACAATTTAGTTCCTAAACTTTTTTCTTGGCAATTAACTCTCCGAACTTATAATTTTTGATACTGTCAATTCTTCTTACTGAAATCCGTTAAAAGTTTTTGTGCACGACTTGAACACATAGCCTAGGAAGGATATCGTTGATATTATTTACTTACTTCGAATATAATTTTTTAAAAATAATAATGATAAACTTGAACCTCATTTAATTATAGTCAAACTTGAATCTAAACTTTAGAAGGGATTTTCACTGAAATCAAGTAAAAATGACCTGCAATGTCTTATTGGGCTATAATGTGCAAGTCAAGTGTAAAATATGTTAAATTTTTAATGGAGTTGTGTAAGAACGACTAACTAACAGCATCAAAAACTATAAATTCAAGGGGTTGATTAGTAAGAAAAAAAAATTTTTGAGATTAAACCAACAAATTCAAATAGTTTATATGGAACTCGTACAAAATAGAAACCCAAAAAGGAAAGCTAGCAACGTATATTGACCAAACTAGTGAGTTGACCAAAAAAAAAAAAAACAGACACAGATTAACAGTCGAAATCATGCCTTTGATAATCAGAATATAAAACAGAACTCATTAAAAACTTTAGATGTAAAATATTATGGGAAAAATCAAATAACGGAAAAAGAGTTTCTACACCTATAAAATCAAACTTTATATGCAAACACCATGAACAAAGACTAGATACAATTCCCAACTTATTATTAGTCACTTTACTTTAATTAGCAGTTGGGATAACAAATAATTAAGAGGTAAACTTCAACATAATACCCGTCATTTAATCTAGAGCAGCTCTCAATCATTAACCAACCAGCTATCTAAGAATCAAGATATATTGTCTTGGATTTCTTGTCTCATTGACTGTCTCTTAATATTACTATTTTATATATAATTTGAATTTAACAATTTAATCACATAAAAAACTAAATATTAAAAATTCTTCAACAAATTGATGAGTTGTCAAAATATTATCAAGAGACAGTAAAACAGGACATTCCATATAATAAAGCAAAGGAGTGATAGATATTAGTCAAAATCAGTAATTTAAAGCACAACCACCACCAAATACCCACCCAATTAATTTCTCCTACCTATAAAATCAGCATACAAAGTATTTCTTTTGCCACACCACATTCTATGCACAAGAAATCCTATCCTAGTACTAGTAACAACCGAAGTCTTTCATAGTTACTCCAAAAAAAACCTTTCCAATATTTGCAATTTCGCCCCTTTCGCCAAAAATCTTTGAATTACAATGGCAAGCTCTTCGGTTGTGAAGCTAGTTGTTTGCTTGGCCATTATGGCCATGGTTGTGGGGCGCGCACCTCTGGCCGACGCCTTGACTTGTGGACAAGTGTCGAGCAGCCTAGCGCCGTGCATTAATTACCTCAGGAGCGGCGGGACTGTCCCGCCGGCGTGCTGCAGTGGGATTAAGTCTCTCAACTCCGCGGCCAAGACCACCGCTGACCGCCAGGCTGCTTGCAATTGCATCAAATCTGCCTCCAGCAGCATCAAGGGTATCAAGTATGGTCTCGCATCTGGACTTCCTGGCAAGTGTGGCGTCAGCATTCCGTACAAGATTAGCCCCAACACCGACTGCAAGAGGTATATATAATACAATGTATAATATACATGTATATTGCTTGTGTACTACGTGCATGCAATTAAAATGTTTTTCGTAATTTTAAATTCACATATTAACTCTAAAATACATAGATTTATATTGCAGAGTTTTACAATTTTCCTTTAATTATTTCCAAGTAGTACAAAAAAAGCATTTGTGGTGATAAAAATTTATAAATATTATAATTTTTTCTTTATATATATATATAAGAACAAATTTCCATTAAACAGACATTTTAGTGGCCTAACAGGTGGAGTTTGGTGAACATATATAGATTAAAGTTATCTAATGATATATGGTAAATGGTTTTTGTGACATTCTTTTTCAATTTTCTTGCATAGAATATTGGAAAGGATTGTTAAATAAGTACTGATCTTACTAATTGACTTTATTTTTATGTGGTTTTTGTGGTGCAGCGTGAAATGAGGATTGCGACCGTGACTATATGTCTACATATATATATATACATATATATATATATAGAGCATGAGAATAAAGTGTGCGGATGTTTATGCATCCGTACATATGTTTCTGGCTCCTCTTATGTGCGGAGTTAGATTATAATTCTAGCTGTAATTTCATGTACTATACTTACAATAAGAAATTAATGAAATTATTAGCTAGCCTTTTATTGTATAATTATACTCTTACGGGCTACGGATTGGCTTATATATACTTCACATGCGTTTCCTTTGCTCCCTATAGCAAAGAAGAAAATTATTGATAAGAACGAATATATCAGTATCCAGAATTTTACCCCAAAAGACAAAAAGAAAAAGTTAAAAAAGAAACAAAGAAAGAAAGGAAAAAAAAAAAAAAAAGAACAAGAAAAAGAAAAGAAAGCGACCTAAATATGGATGTCCGTGAAAATTGACATAAAGTAGACAAAAATGTGCCAATTTATTCCGTTCACACATAGAATTTTTAAATTTCACTCGCTCTTAGAAACTCTAAAACAAACTAATTGAAATAAACTATTAATCCAAATATTAAATTTATGATGAATATGCAAAAACATCATATAATACAATAAATGATAAGCATTCACATTTAAAAATTAAGGAAGAGTATTATATTATAAAAATTTAGCCTAGTACAAGTAACTGTATATCTGTAGTTCTACACAAGAGAAGAAAATATATAATTCGAAAAGTAATGTTTAAACAATTCAAGCAATTGAGTTTGAGGAATTTCTTATGTAATTTTGAATATACTTTTTTTTAACATACTAGTGAGAATTGTAGTGGCGGAGCCAAACAAATTTTAGTGAGGGAGTAAAGTAAATAACATTAAAATGTAAAAACTAAAAGGTAAAATTTAATATGAGTTATATGAAAGTCTTAAATTATTAGTGGGGGCTATTTGGAATTTTTTTAATTTTATTGAAGGCAAAGTAAAAAAATCATAAAATTTTTGGGGTAAACCTAAAAGGGAAAATTTTTTAATCAAAACTACAACGTTAAAATAATTGGAAAGCTCTCATGTGCGCAATCACACAGATTTGATAGTTGTAATATTTTATTTATGTAACTTGTAAAGCTATTAGTAATTTACATTTAATTTATATTTAAAACTTTGTAACATGAAATATTAGTTAGAATTATTTGTTCAAAGGACAATTGTCGTTAAAAAAATGTTAACACTCATGCAACAATTATTATAATAACGTAAAAAAACAAGTTGTAAGTAGTGTATCGGAGAAGAGGATAAACATATAAAATCGTTTATCTTTTCGTATTGTTGGTTTTTTTTTTTTTTTTTCTAAATAAAATAAGCTCATGATAGAGTTGACTTTATGGTTTAGAATTTTTAAAAATGTGAATTTATAAAGTACTACAATATATTTTGATTTATTTATTTATCAAATTTTAAATATGAATATTTGAAATCAAACTTTAGAGTGAAATTGAAACTCTAAAAAAAAAAAAAAAAATTTATGTAAATCATAAAGTTCCAGCGGGGCGACCAAGGAACAAATTTCTAAACTTTTTTCCGTAAGGGGAAAACTACAGGAATTAATTTGAATATGCCCAACTTAGGAGGAGCAAAAAAAAAAAAAGCATTTCAAAAATCCGACTATAGTGAGAATCCTTATCTTCCCCCAGTAAGTATTGTTTAAATTTAACTAAGCTGGCAAATACACGAATTAGATTCGAAATATATATCCATAAAGAACGAGATCCAACCTACAATTACTAAATTAAGAAAGATTATAATTTATCAAAATTGGATTGTGATTATATATTTATATACTAGTTCATGAGAAATATTCAATTTTTATGGAAACAAAAACTAAAATAAACAAAAGAATTAAGATTAAACCAGGGAAATAAGAGTTGAACAAAAGACATTAAAAATTAACAAGGTTTTGTAATCCATTACACAGCAATTCTTTTAATAATAAAAAAAATATTATTTCTCGACCAAAATTTGATAGTGAAAAGCTCATTTTTCATCGGAACATTCCATGACCAAATTTATAAAACAAAGAATGTACAATTCCACGTCTTTAAATTTAACACTTTCCATAGAGAATATCTACTTCCTCAAGAAAAAATCGTTGTAAGTAGTTCAAAATAGGAAAATCAATTATTTTACAGATTTTAGAATTGCATTATTCAACCTAATTTCATGTCGGTATCAAAGTAATCTTTTTTTGTTTTGTTTTTGTTTTTGTTTTGTTTTGTTTTGTTTTGTTTTGTTTTTTTTTTTTTTTTTTTTTTTTTGATAAACATGGTCTGAAAGTAATCTATAAAAATGTCCTTTTAATTTAAAACGGAATCTCTTCTGAAAATGAAAAGAAAGTACTGACATTTGCAGTTTAACTGTGAAATAATATTTTCCCAAAAAAAAAAATACAGTTATATAGGTAGGTAAAATGAATTAATGAGATTCAGGCCCGTACCTCATAATAACTCACCTCATTTATAAATTTCGACAAAATTTTATGGCATTCGAGACAGATATGATGGTAATTGCACGATCTTGTCCCTCTTCTATTTTTTCTTTTTTTCATGGAAAGAAAAGAAATACAAAAAGATGACCACATTTAAAAATTAAAAAAAAGAAAAAAATACAGAATGTCAAAAATAGAGTCGTTCGTCTGATAGAATCCAGTCTGTCCTATTTTAATTGTGTCTGGTTTGATCAAATATTGGTTTTTTGAAAATTTTATCTAATACAATCTATTAATAATTAATAATGTATCATTCATCCAATCCAATCCAATTCATTTAAGATTAATTTAAATCGAATTTTATTAATTGGTTTAACATATATCACCTATTATTAAATACTAAACTTTAAAACAAAACAAGCTAGGATGTGTGAAGGTGTATCATATTATGTTAAGGAATTAGAAAATGAGATAAAATAGTTTTATTGTGTTAAAATCATAATACGTAGATTTGAAAGTTTTTATTTGATAATGTGAAAGTGTTTCAAAAAAAAAATTGAACTTTTACTCTCTTTTTTTTTTTCATATAATCTATATAAGTATTATATTGTGTTAAACTGAACCTCCGTTTAATGTTACAGTTAGAGTTAAAATTTTAAAATTGAAGCTTATTGATTTTTAAAAAATTAATTATAATTTTTATTAACATTTTAAAATAAGATAAAATTAATATAAAAAATTTAAATTTTAATTAGTTTATCAAATATAGTCCAAGTATTTTAAAAAAATGTCCAAGTCTGTTTTTTAGAATAGACATCCAATCTAATATAATTGAGATCACTGATAAAAATAAAAATAAAATGAATTGGATTGTAAATTTGACGGGACGGTTTCATTATTACTTGGATCTGATAAACATCCCATGTCAATTTAAAAAGTGTCATATTCACCCCACATAGCCACCGACAGACGACAAGCCATACATCCGTACGATAAAATTTGTAACTTCGTATTAGGGAAATTCACCAAAAAAAACTTCATATTGGGGAAATATATATATATATATATATATATAAATATCGTTCTTACAAATAAATGGTCGTTTTTTTTTTCCGAATTAAATCTAAAACGAAAAATCTTACCAAATAACATATTTAAATTATACTAGTGTACATAATAACATATTCTTCAAATCATAATAAACAATAACAAATCTTTATTATTATTTTTAAATTAATTATTCTTTTTCATTTTTACTCATCTCTCTCATCTCCTTTATCTCTCATCTCTGTTTTTCTCTGTATATTCCGACCGACGAGGTACCACTCCGGCAGGTGGAGTCAGGCGATGACGGCGAAAGAAATTGGGTGGCCCAAAGACCGTCACAATCTCGACGACGGCGACAGAGAGGTCACGAGCCGTGGCGGCGGTGGAGGTTCGAGATCGATCGTGAGTTGCAATGACCACAGAGGTTGCGATCTCTGACAAAAAATCGCGAGATCGCGAAGCATTGCAACAGATACAACAGTCGCACCTTTTGACCCAACAATCGCAACAGATACAATAATCGCACCTTTAAATTAAAAGGTGTCTTTTCAATCAAAAACGTATCTGTTAAATGATGTCTTTTTAGTCAAAAAAACATATATGTTTCAACAGACATACCTGTTGGTCATCAGAATTAAATATGACCGTTAGATTGAAATAATTCAATTAACAGTTTAAATTAAATCTGAAATCTCTCAAATCCGACCGTTAGATCGTGTCCGATCAAATCAACGGTCCAGATTTAATTTGAAAAAACACTACATTTAAAAAAGGATTGCTCCTTGACTCCTTGCGAGTGAAGTGCAAAGTGCGCCATAAACGCCCAATCGTCCTCGCGCGCGTGTGGTGGTGCATAGTAGTAGCATAGTCCCCACTATACACTAGTAATCTTTACACTTCACTTGTTTCATTTTATACCACTATGCTTGCTTGTGCTTTTCCAATGTGGGATTTTTGTTTCCACTACCCAATGGTAGTATAAGAGATATTACAATCTCTCTAACAGTTTTATCTTTCCATCATCGGGGAGGTTCGAGCTTCGACGCTAGCTGCGAAGATGGTGGCTATCCATTTGTTGGTCTTTGTTGTCCTTTTTTTTTTTTTTTTTTTGGCAGGGACTGCTCCGTTCGCGGGTGTTCGTCGGCTGGGCGGCGAGGTTGGGTCCGGCTAGGTTGGGGTGGGTTAGGCACATTTTGGGTTTTTTCGGCTGAATTTGAGTTGGGATTATTTTGCAATAAATCATCATTTGTGTTGAATTTTGTTAAAAAAAGAAAAAGAAAAAAAAAAGTTTGATTTTTTGGATTTCCTAAATTACTAAATAATTACCACTCCAAAAGAATTCTGGATTTACAAATAAATATTTTTTTATTATGAAAATTAAAAAATTAAAAAAATAATTAATTAGATTTACTAGTAAATAATTGATTTATTAACCATAGATTTAAATATACCAATAGAAAATGAAATAAATGATAAAATAAAGTAAAACAAAAAAAAAAGTTAAAAACAAAGTAAATAACAGATTTACTAGTAAATATCAATATTTATAAATAAATACTAGATTCACTAAAGTAAATATTATAGAAATATTAGATTTACATGATAAAATTTAAATTTATCATAGAAATCAAAAAATTTACTAATAAAATAATTATCGGATTTATTAGTAAATACTGATATTTACAAGTAACTACTAGTACATATTAACTACGTAAAATTTAGCAAATATTGTATTAATACAGTAAATACATGGATTTAGTAAATCTAAGTATTTGTTAGTAAATCCATGTATTTATTAGTACATCTGGATATTTACTAATAAATCTAGGCATTGACTAATAAAGTTAATACATATTAACTATTTAAATCAAAGTAAATAATAGGATTTATCTTGTTTAATATTGATTTTTTATCTTTTATATATATAGAATTTGTCAAAGATACTGAAAAAAAAAAAGTCATGATGCATATAAGATTTACCAATAAAAAAATGAATTTATTAATTCGTTTCTAGTAAATTTATTTTACTTTTCAGTAAATGTTATTATTATTCACTAAGAATACTAAATATGTAAATATTTTATTTTCTAACAAAACCTATATTTATTAGCAAATTTATTAAAAAAAATATAGGATGTATTAGTCAATACTTGTACTTATTAACAAAAATTTGATTTACTGATAAGTAAATTAGGTAAATATTATTATTTACAAATAAGTATCATTATTTATTGTTTTCAATTAAACATGTAAATATTATATTTATCAGATTTACCATATTAATATCATATTTTACTAATAAAATAAATTAGATAAATACCATTATTTACAAGTAAATATTATTGTTTATTATTTTTTATCTAACAAGTAAATATCAAATTTACCAAGTTAATATCAGATTTATTGATAAAAAATATGTAAATATTGTTATTTACAAGAAATATCATTATTTATTGTTTTCTATCCAACCAGTAAATATCACTTTTATCAAGTACGTATGAAATAAATAAATAAATAAATAAATCAATCAGATAAATACAATTATTTACTAGTAAATATCATTATTTTTTTGTTATTATTATTTACAAGCTAATAGGTTATATCTATTAATTAATGTAAATAATTAATAATTATTATAGTATATTTTGCTATTTACATTAAAGTTTTGAATATTAAGAAAAAGTCCCAGTTTATCCCCAAATTCAACCCCAAATCTAACCCTAACCCTAACCCTAACCCTAACATGGCAGCCACCATCTAATTCCAGCCACCGATGTCGACCATGGAGCCAACAGAGGATTCAATCACGGAGACGGATAAGACGGAACCGCGAGATTGATGGAGATTCCAGGCCAACCACGATGAGATCTCGTTGGATTTCATCGCGAATCTAGCTGGATTTCAGTGTGGGGAGGCCGTAGATCTCGTGCTGATGGCTACAAGGACGGATGGCCATGATCTAATTTTGTTCGTGATTTGGCGGCGATATTCTTCGGGATTTCAGACGATTTCTTCGCGATTTATGGTGTTTGCAATTCTCCCATGGATGATTGACGACGAGCCACAGCGAGGCAAAGCGAGAGAGCCGGAGAAGGTCCAGATTTCTGCAAAATAGCCGGTGAAATTGCGAAAGCCCTTCTCTGGTCGTGAGATCTGTTCTCTGTTCTGCGAGATCAAAGATCCACTGTTTGCTTCCGGCTAACGACGACGATGAGATCTATTCTCTGCTTGCTTCCGGAGATCGGAGATCGGATCTCCGTTAACTGCACCCTCATCTCTTCTTTGATGACTGTTGCGATTTTCCGATAGTCGCTGTCGTTAGTGACGGCGACGGCGCATGAGAGAGAAAATAGAGGGAGAGAGAAGAGGATGGGGGTAAAACGGGAATTTTAAGAAAAAATAGAAGCTGAATATGCTATAATTTTCTATTTTTAAATAATTGGTATTTTGTTAAATCACTCTTAAAATATGCTGTTTTGTTAATTCACCCAATCTAAAATGCATAAATGTGGGTTTAGGCCAAGTATTTTTTTCCAATTAAAACTGTGGGTATATTTTGAGTGTTTGTGGTATGATAACAAAAAATATATATTAATCGATGCATCAGAAGTTAATATTTATGAGTGAACATATTTTTTTGGTGAATGAATATATTTTAATTATATATTGGTTGATTTTGATATTAAACTACATGTTTTATTACAAATATTCCTGTTAATTTCTTGCTAATTATTTTATCTTTAAATTCATATTTTAGTATGGATTATTTTCTTACACGTAAAAAGTAATATACTTTCGTTATACAATGTGTCCTCATCCATTGTAGATCCTCTCCCTCTTTTAAAAACCAATCCTACAATTTCCTTCTTGGTTCCTTGTGTAGAGGTTTATATAGTCTCATTTGCGATCCAAGTCCATATGGTAACAAAATATCAGTTAAATTTGGTCACGAGTGATTTAAAAAAAAAAAAAAAAAAACCTTAGATAAGAATTATTTTGAAATAAAAACCAACGATAATGTTATTTTGTCATTAAAAAAATTAAAATTTGCATATTGATCTGTTATGCATAATGTTATTTTTCATCGCAATATCTGCGCCTCTATTTTTGGTAGAGTAGAAAAGGAAGATAAATGAAGATGGAGGAGGGATTTTAGAGATTAAGGCATTGTTTGGCAAAAAATTTAGTTTAAATTAAACTGTATTTTTTCATCATGTTTTTTATCTTTTTCCCTAAAAAGTTATTTGTCTTTTCTGAAAATTCAAAAAAATTCAAAAAAATTTACTATTTAAACTTACAAATCTTAACTCAAACTTACACACCAAACAACCCCCTAAATAAGCTGTTTGGTAAAAAGAAAAATTGGGAAGAAAATAAGTTGTAAATACATGACACCTAGCATTTAGTCTTTCCAACCTTAAAAGAAAAAGAAAAAGGACGAGGAGAAAGTTTGATAAAAAAAAAAAAAAAAAACAGTATGGAAACTAATTATTTTAAACTCAATTCATATTCATCTTTTTATTGATGTAAGGATATAAAATACACCATATTAGCATTTTTTCTTTCTTTCTTTCTTCTCTACTAAACAACATTAAAGAAAATATTCATACTTCCCTTTTAGGTTCCTCATCTATGTCACCTAACTTAGCATTACGAGCTTACACAGCTCATTAAATAATGTGAAATGACATTACTACAATTAAATTTAGAAAAAAAAAAATCAAATAATAAAAATCAAATATCAAAATTTGATTGGTTATAAATTTATCATTAAGTATAATAATTGTCAAATCTCATATTAAAAATAATATTATATTCGAGAATATATTTTTTTAATTGAATACGAAAATTTTACTTTCACATCTAACATTAACATTACGTTAAAGAGGTGTTTTAAACAATAGGTTTCACACGATTTTGAGTGACAGATGATTAAGATGGTTAATGATAAGACTCCGAAATTATAATGATAAAGACTCCTAAATTAACGGACGATTGAAATTAGAATTTGCTAATCCTGGTGGACTCCATCTCCAATTTTTAACAAGACTAGAAGGAATTATGGTTCTATAATTACGTGGCTGCTTCCTTGTTTTGGTCAATAATTGAGTATCTGAGGCACTGTCTGTAGTGTACTACTCTATCAAGAAATGTGAACATTTACTACCCCGAGACTGCACACCTGTGATGATTTGGGCTTTGTCTTGTCATATTAATTACACGTGTGCCACGTGGTTGGTTGAGAAAAATGTACTGTTTGTCCAATTAATGCTTTGCCCTACAAATTTAATTTTAAGTGCTTAGATAACCAGCAAAGATTCATTACCTGATACATGTCCATCCACCTTTTATCTTTACGTGCTATTTATATCTATTATTATGGAGCCTGGGTCGGTCAAGTATGGTATTCCGAATTACAGGGGGTCTGTCACTCTATTGTCGGTGAATCAATTTAATTTAAATTTAATTTAAATTTTTTATTTTTATTTATTAAAATTAATAAAATTTATAATTATTTTTTAAAAAATTAACTCAATTTAAACTTAAAAATTTCATCTCATCTTAAATTCAATTTATTTATCAAATGAATCCATGTTTTTTTAATTCAAAACTCGACATTCTCACGAAAATAGAAAGTTATGTCCTCTCCATTGTTAAGACTTCAAATGATCTTCACTTGAGTAACACGATTAAGTAGAGACATATACTCTCATTGTCCGGGACTCCACCCCCCCCCCCCCTAATATAATCTCCTACGTCCAAGATCGGCCGGAAAAATAATAAAATAGTGTTTTATTAAAATCAATTTTTCTGTTATTATTCTTTCTCATTTGACAAATAATGAATATCTCATTCTGTAAATATATTATTATATAGATGCTTTAGAATACTAATAAGAATCGTTTTAAATTCGTCTCTTAATGTATTATTATTAAGAACCAATTTTTCTCTTTTTATAATTTTTGCGAACAAATTTTAATATTCCTTTGTGTTTCAAAAATGGAAAAGTTTTTTTACACATACAAAAGTC
>BKCH01001519.1:0-46800 GCA_008635985.1 Ficus erecta
CAAAACATAAGTTAAACAGCAGGTTCTTCATGGGACACATTATGCTACATTAGATTAAAGGTTTTTATAGTACTATTGCCCCTTAACTTTTTGGTTTTTGACAACTTGTACCCCTCTAAACTTCTAATATTTTTGGCACCATCGTTCGAAATTTATAAATTGTTGCAATGTATATACCTCATTTTTCTACATATCCGTTAAATTGAGGATTTGAATTTATAAGATCTACACTAAAATTATTAATTGGGCGTGAGAATATATGTAATCCCACATGAGGTACACATGAGTTTTCTATCACTAATTAAACAGGAAGTTAAGCAAAATGCGATACATTGCAAAATTTAAAATTTTGGATGGTAAAATGTAAACAATTAAAAGTTTAGACAAGAAACTGTCAAAAACCAAAAAGTTTAAGGGGACAACATTCGTAAGACTATTTTAGATTCATTAACAGAAATTTATGTTTGTAAAAAATAACAATATAATAAAATAATAATATTATGGTTGCATGCATTATATAACGGTAATAGTACAGTGATTGGGCTATTTTTTAGTGGTCGTGCTGACATTGAAAGTAGGTATTTGTGGCCTCCTTCGGTTAGTCGAGCTGGAGTCTAGTTGGCATCAAGGGAATGTTCCGCCGGAGGTACCGCGAGCTACGTTGAGAGGTCGAACACCTGAGCAACTAATAGGTGCATTCATAGTGCTCTTTCTTGCAAGTCACAATGTTAGCCCCGGCTGGGACAGGCTAAACTTGGATGACTCCAAGGAAGATGGTTCCAAGGGTGAGACTCGTTACGATTCCGACCCTATGTGGATGAAGACTTCTTAATAAAGGGGATCTTGAGATGACCATATGGTGTGGGAGAAGAACATGAATGGTTAGTAGAAAGATGTTTTTGGTGAATAAAAAGTTTGTTTGTTGCTTAGTAAGAGGGTTTGGACTTGTGGTCTTGTTATAAGTAGTGAGTGAGGCCTGAACTATAGAGTGCCTAAGGGTGACTTTGTACTTAAGGTGTTGCTCCATCACTGAAATGATCTAGATAGAGAAGGCATTCCCTCTCTTGACCGAGTAAGGTGAGTGAAGGGTGAGGGAAATGGTTGCTAATTATGTTTAAGGGGTTGATGGTGATATGTGTTAGAGTTGGAATGAAGGGAATCGAAGTGGTTGTATACTTGGGAATGCTTATTCCAAAGGTTCTCCACCATTGGAGTTGTCGCCGGAAGTTATGGTGTATTGGAGAGGGTATCCTCTATTGGCCATTTGTTATGGGTAAGGAAGCATGAGAGAAATGCTACTCTTGTAATGGTGGTTGGGATGGTTCCATGCTTCAGGTGCGCCTCCATTATTGGAGTCACTTGAGGTAGAGATGGTCACCTCTCTTGGTTGGAAATGGTGAGTGAAAGGTATAGGGGATGGCTATTAGAAGTGTTAAGGGAATGTGTGAACTGATGACATGGTTAGGGATGGTTGGTTAGGTAGAAAATACAATGTACTCGAGAATAGATTCATACTTCAGGTGCGCCTCTATCGAGGGAGCCACCTAATCTAGAGATGGTATCCTCTCTTGGCTGTGAGTGGAGATGAAATAGGAGTTGTTTGCAGTGTTTTGTGCTGAAGGTCTGTTTGGGGTGATAATAGTGTGGTATTTATAGGTGAAGGAGGATTTAATGGCAACCAAATTTTTTCTAGTTTAGTTTGGAGGTTTTCCACTTGGAGGTTCTAGTTGGGGGGGGTTTCTTTGGCCATGGTTTCCTTCTCTTTCCTAGAATGGCTGCCTCAGGAGGCGGGAGAACTCGTCCATTGACCGTTTGAATGTGGTCAAGGAGAGTTGCATTGGTAATGGGTGCCGAGAGAGGTAGCTAGCTAGTCAAACACTTCAAGAGTGCTATTTCAGGTGTTTTCCAGGCACATCAGATGCTTTTGGTAGGGAAAGGTCTCACCTAAAATGATATATTGTTGATTCCCATTTTAATAAGCTTTAAAGTTTTAATCTGCAGAGGAAAAATGAGATATTTTATGGGCATATATTGGACTTCTACTAGATGTAATGGACTTATTTAGGCTTATTGGATTAGTTAAAACTTTTGGGGGAGTTCTCCACAACCCATAATATTGTAATTCCTCATAGACTTAAAGTCTCCCAAGTTGGACAAGAGTCTAATTGTATAGAATAAATGAGCCTATTCATATTCACTGGCTTTCCAAACCATAGCCCACTCAAATATCCCCAAAGTGAGGCTTGGGTCCACGTATCGCTTTTGGCCCACATTGCAGGATGTGGGTTGGATTTGAGCCTTGTCAAATTTCGAGCATCAACATACGAATTTAAATCTCATGTCCCTTTACTTATGTCTCCTTGTTTATTACACAAAAGTGCATTTTGTAACATGTTTATTATTGAATAATACTAAAATATTGGAATTTAATTAAACATTTTCATGATCTTTATTCATAAATTCAATAAAAAAAAATGTCTAGCTTTAGCTTAATTTTTACATATTTAAAAGAAGTACAAAAGTCATACACAAAGAGTCATACAATTGAGCTGTGGAAGACACAACATTTAAATCACAAAAGCAACCATCAAGTCGGAGCCAAGCTGAAGCTAAGCCATCACTCAACAGCCTCGTCCACTCCACACGCACCACTTCAGCAGCCCAAGTCAACTTTCATACCTACATGGGGTCCAACTTTGTTGCTGGCTTCGGGCGTATCCCAGAAGCGTGTACACCACGACAATGTACAACCAAGAGCGTGTGTGTTGCACGCGTGATCTCTGGCAGCTTCACATTTGCGCCGAGTGTGGGTCCCAAATGACTCCCATGACGTCAGTTGTTGCAGCACTCCAGCCACTTTGTGTGGACGACGTGTCGAGTCAAGTTCATTCCAGCTAGTCGCCCAACACCACGTGCTAGATCCGTGTGCAGCAAATATTCTTTCTCCTAATTTATCATCAGTAGATTTGTTTTGTTGTACTCCAATCCAATCATGTCAGCTCGACATCTATACGATCTAGATTTACCTCAATAATCAATTTCATTTATTTTAGGGGAATGTATGTGGTTGAGGGTCTCTACCATACATCCCTTTTCTTTGGACCGTCCAGATTGAATCGGACGGTTCAAATGTTGTTGATTTACTATGTTTATCATACACCTTACCTCACACAATCCCTTCCACCCAAAATCTTCTCCGTCGCCGGCGATCTTCTCGCCGCCGGCGACGGACGCCGGCGACCAACTCCCGACGCCGGCGACCCACCTCCGGCCCCCCCAGCCCCGGCCGCCGGCGACCCATTTTCTCTCTCTTCCCCTTTCTCTCTCTTTTCTTCTCTCTCTTCTCCTCTCCCCCGAAGCCGGCGACCCACCTCCGGCCCCTCCACCACCGGTCCCAGCCCCGGCCCCGGCCGCCCGCCCGCCCGCCGGCGACCTCCCTCTCTCTCTTCTCTTCTCTCCCTCTTCCCACTCTCTCTCTTCCCCTTTCTCTATCTTCCCCTCTCTCCCGCCGCCACCCACCCCAGCCCCCCGATACCCCCCTGTGCGCCCCCCCTCCCCCGGCCTCCCCCCACCCCCCTGCCCCCCCGACGACCCCCCCCCCCCTCTTTCTCTTCCCCTTTCTCTCTCTTTTCCTCTCTTCTCTCTCTCTCTTCCCTCTTCTTCTCTCTTTCTCGGGCAGACGTGGAGGGGGGTGCCGGGGGGGGCAGGGGGGTGGGGGGGGTGCACGGGGGAGGGGGGGCTGCACGGGGGGGCCGGGGGGCCTGGGGGTGGGGGCCGGGGGTGGAGGGGAAGAGAGAGAGGGAGGTCGCCGGCTGTGGGTCGGGGCTGGGACCGGTGGTGAAGGGGCCGAAGGTGGGTCGCCGGCGTCGGGGGAAAAGAGAAGATGAGAGAAAGGGGAAGAGAGAGAAAATGGTCACCGGCGTCGGAAGTTGGTCGCCGGCGTCCGTCGCCGGCGATGGGAAGATCGCCGGCGACGGAGAAGATTTTGGGTGAGAGGGATTGTGTGAGGTAAGGTGTATGATAAGCATAGTAAATCAATAACATTTGAACCGTCCGATTTAATCTGGATGGTCCAAAGAAAAGGGATGTATGGTAGAGACCCTCAAAGGGTCTCTACCACAGACATTCCCTTATTTTAGATTTCTTTTCACTTATGATTTATTTTATTTTATTATTTGTTTTGTCATTGTTTTCCTTTTTAGTTGAGCATGTAAAACTCTATAAATAAAGAGCTCTATGCCTTAGTCAAGAATTATGAAGAAATTCATGTATTCATTCTAGATCGGTTAGTTCCTTTTTGCTTAGTTTTTTAAAAAACGTGAGATGAGTAACATATCTTTTTTTGTAAATTTTATTTTCCTGCGTTCTTCATTTTATTTTAATTCATTGTGTCATTCAAAATTTATTATTTGATTAATTTCATCTCTTCATTTAAAATCTCCGTAGTAACAACAATTTTAGTTATCATATAATTGTATGAATTGACCCATATTGCATTATTGCTTGAGAGCATATTGTCACTTTAGGATATCTTATAAGAATAATTGTATTTGAATTAACGGGAAGAGATTTTCTTGATCAAATACTTTGCATTATTTGTATTTTCAAATCCATATTTCTTGATTGCATGTTTGGTAAAATTTAGACGTGAACACCCTTTTATTTCTCTTGAATAAGATCATAACAGGTCAGACAAAAGCTTCATTCCAGTTAATAAACCATATCACATAAAAAAAACTATATTTTTTAAATTGCGTCTTGATATTATGAGACGGACATAGAATGAAACACAAGTAAGGAGACAAATGAACAAATATTGTAATTGTGCATATAAGTATGTAATTTTACTAGAAAATGTAAAATTTGATTCTTTTACCCAAGTTTGAAAAACTAAAAAAATAATAAAAAATAAAGGAATGAAATCATAAATTGTAGTTTAATCCGCCAAAAAAAAAAATGATAGCCCAAAATTTGATATAAGCCCTAAGCCCCATAATCCCAATGAATGGTTCACCGTCCCTTCAAACCATCACAGCAGTGTCGCCCGCCACCTTGCGCACCCTGTCGGTCCCTCGGAACAAGTCTAAACTACTCATCACCTCCTCCAAACCTGAATTACACTGACACTTTTTTGTTTTCTTAAGATTAGAGATACCCCTTTAAATGAAACTAATAAGGAATTTATAGCTAAATAGACTTTTTTGATAAGGTTTTTAATAAATGACCGATGTTTTTTAAAATTAGTTAAAATGTAATTTTTTTTAAAATAGTAAATTAATTTTTTTTTTAAATAGTCATAGGGGTGAACTAAAAGCCCGTAACCCGATTAATCAACCTAAATCAACCCAATTAATACAATTCGATAACCAGATCTTAAGTTTAACCCAATCCACCCAACCCAAGTTTTCATTGGGTGGGTTGGGTACAAGTATAGTAACCCAATATAAGCCCAACCTACCAATCAAGCTTTTTTATGTTTTTCAAAATATTTTAATTATATGTTAAGTAGTTTTTATTATGGTTTATGACATATATATTTAATCTTGCATTGTTGATTTTTTTTTTTTTTTTTTATATTTGCTTTATTATAATTTTAAAAAAACTAAACTAGATTTGATATTGCCAACTCGATATCAAAAATATATTATGAATTTGTTATTTTTTTTCCACACATTTCTTATTTAACATTGCATTATGGGTTTTTATTTTTGTTAAATGCTCAACTCATTCAACCCTCCAAACTGAACCCAACTTTAATTGGGTGGGTTGATTTTAAACTCTGAGATGACTAAATGCGTTAAAACTTTTTCTAACCTATCCGAACTCATTTGGACGGGTTGAAAAATCTCTAAAACCCATATAATCCACCTGATGTTTACCCCTAAATAGTCAATTAGTGATTGACTACATAATATAGGTAATTTGGTTTCAGTGAATGACTTGATTGACCGTAACGCAAGTAAATCATGAAATTTCATAATTAATCACTGATTGATCAAATCTGAAAAAATGACAAACAATTATTTTGCTTAAAAACAAAAAATCAATCATCTAATAGATTAGATGATTAAAAAAGATAATCCAAATTATTTTCCAACTACTAGTACGAAGACTACGGGTTCATTTGGTGTTTGAGTTGAGTTTGAAATGAGATGAAATTTTTAAGTTTGAATAGTAAAATTTTTAAAAAGTAGTTATAAATTTTATTGACTTTTCAGAAAAAGACAAAAACTAAGATAGAAAAATACATTTTAATTTGAGATGAAATGGATCACCAAATAATGCCGCGTTTTATTTAATTTGGTTAAATTTATATTTAAAATGACTAAATTATCTTAATAAATCTCAGCCATTGACCTTATCAAAACCGATCTAACCTTTTACTTTTCTAGTCTAACTTTGAGAGTGGAAAAAAAAAAAAAAAAAAAAAAACCAAACTAGCAGTCACAGAAGGATAGGTCACGCAGCAACCTCCCATCCGCCGTGTCTCTGGCGGATCTGGCACCCCACACCGCCGTGTCTCGGACGAAGTTCGCCCCGCGCCGGAGTTTGTCTGCCCCGGAGTCCCATTTTGACGGAGTCCGAGTCGCGCTCGTGGTCGCCTTGGCTGCGTGTCCGTAAAGCCACCTTTAGCCCGTCCGTTGCCCCCTCCGTGAGCCCGCCCATCCTAGCATTTGAAAATTGGTTTTTATTTTTTTGTTTTTAATATTTATATATTTTGTTTGCATTCAAATTTCACAACTAGAATACTAAGTAAACATTTGGTTGTGCTGTTAGAATTTCTTTCAAGTCGATGTCGATAAAAATTTGTCTAATTGTTTTGTGTGATGCGAATTTTGACTTGGGAGTTAGAAGAGTGTGTCTTTTCTTTTCGAATTTAATTGAATAATTTGAGAATATGTGATTTGTTTTGTTAAAATTTCATCTAGTGTAGTTTGATTTGTTTTTGTTATGTGATTTAGAGTGTTCCGCATTTGCGGTTCTGGAAGCTTGTTAAACATTAAGTTTGCTAGAATGTGTCTTTTCTTTGTTAGATTGATAAGAGAGGTGATTTTGTGAGAATGTGTGTGTGTGTGTGTTTTTTTATTTTTTTATTTTTTTTTTTAAATTTTTTCCCCAACCCTTAATTAATGTTAGAATTCCCTTGAATTTGATAGTATTTTGATTATTTTCTTAATATGTTTGCATTCAAGGTGGAGTATCATGATCTTGTTTTGCTGTTAACGGGCAACTTTTTAGAGTTGAAAATGTGAATCGAGATCTTATGTTGTTTGGAGACTTAGTTGATGAATTTGTTGCTGTCATTTCTATTGTTGGCAATGTTCCAACTGTTATTGATTTGTTGTATGTGGACTGTAAGAGATGACGAAGATATGAAAAAAAAAAAAAAAGTTCAGTGAATACCGGGATTTAAAGAGATTCATTTGGCTTTGGATAACAACTTTTACTTTTTTTTCTTATAAAAACAAACTTCGATTTTGATATTCTTGTCGTAATTATGTATGCTTCACAATTATATTTCTTTATTTTTTTAATATCTCTAACAAGTGTAGATTGTCCATCAAAATAATGAAAAAAAAAAAAAAAAGAATTCGAAAGAGAAATAACAAAAGTGCAAATAATGATTGTAAATGTTCAAAAAATCAATTAGAATTGTTTTAGTGTCAAAGAAGGGTAGAGTTGTCATTTTTAATTAGGTATATGGCTGGAAACGTTATGCATTGCAAAGAGAGGCATTTCTGGTATTTTAAGTATAATTAATGGCTGAAAACTATTTTTTTTCTGAATTCTTAATGAAAAATTTTCATTTGTCTTGAAACAGGGTAATTGAAAAATCCTTCACTGTTTATATGCGCTCTGTTTGGAATCTGTGTTAAGTTGGATAGCTGCTGGTTTTTTCGCTACACAGGGTAAGCCTTCTGCTCTCTTGGTGTTGGATATGTGATAATGGCGTTATTCATCTTCGAGAGGTTGTTGCCTCCTAGTTGATATTGATCGATTGCTTGGTGGAATGATCAATTAGACTGTCTACATTTTACGTTTGGTTCACCGGTTGGAACCAAACTGGCACGAAGCTAGAAAATTTTAACTATGTAAAAGCTTAATTGTGCAAGAGCTAGTGGCGTAAGCTCTTTCACTTTCTTGAAGAACACATACACCAAAGAACACTTTGACCCAAAATCCCCTTATACCGAAACACTCTACTCTTTGCACCGGAACCCAAAGAGTATAACCACTCGACTTTGGACATGGAACTTCACTCAACTTTGGCTATGCTCGGGTTTTGCCTTGTTTTGTTGAGGTTTTGGCTATTTATAGCTAACTAGCCATGGTCTTTGAAGTGGTCCTAAAGGCCAAAGTTGCCTTGCTTCAATCGATGGGTTTGCCCCAAAGCCACAAATGAAGCCACTTTACTAGCTTGTTCGCTAGTCATTAGACGTGGTGATATTGGATTAAGATAGAAGAGAGAGAATCAAGACAAGAGAATAGAACCAGGATAGAGAAGAAGAACCACAAGAGTGAAAATAGGAGGAAGCTAATTAATCTGAAAAGGATACTAATTACTAAATAATGAACAAAAACTCAGAAGGAGGAAACTCAATAATAATCTCAATACTCATTCATAAACCATTCTCCGAATTGAAAGTATGTACTATCATATATTTAAAGGCTAACCAAATAATCAAGTAGGAAATTAGACCATAACAAATAAAGAAACTAAACCATAATAAAATAAGGAAACTAAACCAAATAGAATAAGGAAAGTTAATAACGAGAAACTACCCTTACAACATAAATTCCTAATTAAATAAAACTTAATAATAAAACCAAATTAAAAGATGATCTTTCTCACTTTGTCTTCTAAAAGGCCACACTTTTATTGCTTTGTTTTATAGACACATTTCAAAATTATTCACCCTCTTCCATTGTGCCTGGTTGGGGCCGTATCTGTTCTGTACTTCGACCAAGTCTATACAATGTTTGAACTTACTGAAACCAGCTTGGGGGAAGCAATCTGCTTGTAACACATTGATATTAGAATGCATCTATATCAGAAAATTGCCTTAATGGATAGTCCAGCGGACATGCTTACTTCCAGCATATAAGTTCAAATATTGTCTGGAATCGGTTAATGTACCGAACAGTGGCACAGTGGGAGAGCAACAAAAGATGAGCCCTTAGAATATTTTGGTTAAAGTGGAGATTTGTGAGACGTGGCTAAAAAACGAGTAGTAAAAGTGTGGTCTTTTGGATTCTATGGTAGGTGAACTATTGACGAAGTGGCTTTACTTGTGGATTTTGAGAAGTCAGCCTAACGATTGAAGAAAGGCCACTTTGGCCTTTTGGACAACTATATAGGCCATGACTTGTTGACTATCTAAGCAAGGCTTCAACAAACCTTATAATGGCAAATAAAACTTTAGATGCCGCGTGAATAAATCTAGTAATATGATGTGTATTGTGGGCCTTATATTAAACCAATAGTTTAGCTCTAATCACGGATTTCTAAACGTTAAACAAAAAGAATAAAGAAAGAAGAAAAAGTTGCAGTTTCTTCATAGATTTACTATTTTTATGCAAGTAATAAGTTTATGAATGATTGTATGGATAACAATTACTTAAAGTTATGTTATTAATAACTTTTGGTGGAAGAAATTTTTTTGCTTTTTATGCAACTAATTTGCTGCCTCTCTTTATTATTATTATTATTATTATTATTTACATATGTTTTTTTTAATTTTATCTTAATAGTTGGTAACATTGTGATCCTTAAAATAATGGCACTGTCACTTTAAGATTTAATGTTCGATATACTTTACACATACTATAATGACCTATTATTATCTTGTATAAGTTGAATTAATCACATTAAAGACATGGTCTCTATGATAATGACCACATCAATCTACACATGAGTCTTTGTTTAACATAATATTTATATAGTGGATTTGTCCCAATGACATGATACTTTTATGAGTCATCATTTCAAATATAGCTAATAATCTTATGACATGATAATTATTTTAACTGACATTGTTTTTTTATGTTTATTTTTATTTTTGAAATAAGGTTTTTCTTATTTGTTTGTGTAGATATTGTAATATGTTTTTTTTTTTTCTTTTTTTTTTTTAAAAGGTGAGAATGATATTAGGAATCATTGAATTTCTACTTTTATATATACAAAGTGGGTAATCGAAAATTAATGTTGTCGAAATAGGTGGCTTAGTTAGGAAAGTGGAGGATTTTGTGTAATTTCCTGATTATTTGGTTAGGTGTATATTCCGGTAGGATAGTTTCCTCATTTGTAGGGATTTTGTTACCATTACAGGCTGTTGTATTGTGTATATAAACACATATTGTAAACTTATTCGATTAAGAAAAGAAATTATTCTCTCAGATCACTTTTCTCTACATGGTATCAGAGCCTTTGTCTCTTTCCTGAAAATTTCTGCAATTTCTTCTCTTCTGGCCGAATTCCCTTTCTTTCCTATTTCTATTCTGCTGTGTTTTTTTTTTTTTTTTCACCATTAGTCCTTCTCTCCATCAGCGGACCGCGTGTTTCCGTCTACGGGTGTTTCTTTCCTTCATTCGAATATGTCAGAGTCCACCAACACCAGCTCCGGCTCACAATCTATTTCCTCCGAACGACTGCTGCTGTTTCAACAAAGGGGGATTTACTCAATATTCAAACGGCGTATCGATTGAATGGAAAAAATTATTTAAAGTGGTCGCAACTCGTCCGTACTTTCCTAAAGGGCAGGGGGAAATTGAGTCATTTGTTAGGCACAGGCCCTTCGGAGGATGATCCTACGTTTGCTGCATGGGATGAACAAGATTCAATGGTGATGCCTTGGCTACGGATTTCGATACTTCCAGAAATTAGCGATACATGTATGTTTCTTGGAACCGCCAAGGAGATTTGGGATGCTATCCGACAAACATACTCCAAGGTTCATGACGCTGCCCATATCTACGAAATTAAGACAAAAATTTCAGCTACCAAACAAGGGACTCGAACTGTCACAGAGTATTCGAGCCTCTTGCAAGGTTTGTGGCAAGAGATGGACCATTATCAATGCATTCAAATGCGCTTGCAGTGAGGATGCTGCCACTTTGAAACGGTTTGTGGAGAAAGAACGCACCTATGACTTTCTTGCAGGTCTCAATGCCGAGTTTGATGCTGTGAGAGTACAGATTTGGGGGAAAGCAGACCTACCCCTCCTTGAATGAGACAATTTCAATCATACGAGCGGAAGAGGGACGAAGGAGTGTTATGCTTGAGAACCGTGGAGGAGACGGTTCTGCAGGAGATAGTTCTGCTCTTGTAACCAAAGCAATTGGTTTAAAGGAATTCAGCCCGTCTCAGCCTGCCATGTCAGCAACTCCTCAGTTCAAATCCAACAATCGGGATTCTCTTTTTTTGCACGTACTGCAAAAAGCATCGCCACACTAAGGAGCAATGTTGGAAACTTCACGGTAAGCCCAACCGTGGAGTCAATGACAGAAGTCAAGCACATGTGGTGACCACTCAACCGACCAATGAAGGAGATTTTAAAAGACAGTCTCAGATTTCAACAAAGAGGAGATTGAGAAGCTAAAAACTTTTTGGAGACTCTGGAGAAACCTTCTTCGGCAGGTACATGCTCTTTGGCATTCTCAGGTATATCTTCTACTTCTTACACTCCTAATGTCTCAGAAAAAATTTCTCCTAAGGAATGGGTGATAGATTCAGGAGCCACCGACCATATGACTTGTTCTTCCAAATATTTTTCTTCCTATACTCCTTGTTCTAGTCATAGGAAAATAACTATAGCAGACGAGTCCATTACCACTGTAGCCGGTCAAGGGGACATTTATTTAAGTAACTCTCTTATACTTAAAAATGTTCTCCATGTTCCAAAATTGTTTGCTAATCTTATCTCCATCCCAAAGCTTACCAAAGATTCCAATTGCAGTGTGACTTTCTTCTCTTCACATTGTATATTTCAGGAAAAGGACACGAGGAGGACGATTGGACGTGCTAGTGAGAGGGACGGTCTTTACTATCTGGAAGATCAAAGTGGAAGAACTAAAGTTGAGAATCCTCTATCTACATCATTTCTTTCCGAGTCTGTCATGTCTACTAAAGATAAAATTTGGCTCTATCATCGTCGTTTAGGTCATCCATCCTTTAATGTTCTTAGGTTAATGTTTCCTTTGTTGTTCAAAGAGTGCACTTCTGAGTCATTTCATTGTAATGATTGCGAATTTTCCAAACACAAACGTGTGTCTTTTCCAATAAGCAATACAAAAAAACGTTTCATCCTTTTTCTCTCATTCATAGTGATATTTGGGGACCCTCTACAGTTCCAAATATCTCTGGTGCAAAGTGGTTTGTTTCCTTTATTGATGATTGTACACGAGTAACGTGGATTTATCTTTTGAAAAATAAATCAGATGTTGGCACTGTTTTTCCCAATTTTTACAACATGATCAAAACACAGTTTGATGTGAGAATTCAGCGGTTTCGTTCCGATAATGCCAAGGACTATTTTAATCAAACCCTCTCTCCTTTTTTTCAAAAAGAAGGGATTATTCATGAGTCCTCTTGCGTCAGTACCCCACAACAAAATGGAGTAGCCGAACGTAAAAATGGCCATCTTCTGGATATTACTAGAGCATTATTGTTTCACAAAAATGTTCCTAAACAATATTGGGGAGAAGCCATTTTAACCGCTGCCCATCTTATTAATAGACTTCCAACACGGGTTCTTGATTTCAAAAGTCCAATTGAAATTCTCACCAAATTTTTCCCAATTTTCATGCTTCAAACAACCTTATCCCTAGAATTTTTGGAAGTGTTGTTTTTGTCATGTTCACTCTCAAAATAGGGGAAAACTTGATCCACGTGCTCTTAGGTGTATTTTCATTGGGTATTCTTCTACACAAAAGGGGTACAAGTGTTTCCATCCACCCACCAGAAAATTTTTTGTTTCTGCCGATGTTACGTTTGTCGAGTCCGAGTCTTTTTTTCAGCCTTCCTATCTTCAGGGGGAGAACTTGAGTGAAGATAGAACAAAGGATCTCCTTCTTGATTTTCCAAGTCTTCCTAATTTGTCTTCATTCAAACCCAGTCAGTCGTCTTCATTCAAACCCAGTCAGTCCGAGTCACCCATTGAGTCGCCTGTTCAACTCAACCCTTTGAAATCTGTACCATTTGTTGAGTCATCCAAGTCATATGAAATGATGAAAGATAAGGGGGAAACAAGACAATATTCAACCACTACAGGTCTATTCCAGGAGAAAAGAAGTCTCTCGAACAATACAGGTACAATCTCCTATTCGTGCTCCTATTCCAAATCCTGAAATCATTTCCACACCCACTGAAAAAAACACCCCATCAGCTGAGCCTAATGAAACCATAGATGATCCTAAAAAACCAAATGATAGTGACCTACCGATTGCACTTAGGAAAGGAACCCGAACCTGTACACAACATCCACTTCACCTATTCTTGACCTACCAAAACCTATCTCAAAGCCATAGAGCCTTCCTAAGCAACCTTCACACTATACCCATTCCGAGAAATCTATCTGAGGCAATTAGGGGACAAGAAGTGGGAGGATGCTATGAAGGTGGAGATGGAAGCTCTTGAAAAGAACAAGACATGGGAGTTAGTCAAATTGCCTAGAGGAAAGAAACCGGTTGGATGTAGATGGGTTTTCACAGTAAAATACAAGTCTGACGGTTGTATAGAAAGATACAAGGCTCGGTTAGTTGCCAAAGGGTACACTCAAACCTACGGTATTGATTATCTTGAGACTTTTGCTCCTGTTGCTAAGATGAATACGGTACGGATTCTTTTGTCATTGGCTGCCAATTTGGGTGGAATCTACAACAATTCGATGTTAAAAATGCATTTCTCCACGGTGATCTGGAAGAAGAGATTTACATGGACGTTCCGCCTGGATTTGAATCTAAAGAGGGAATGGTATGCAAGTTGAAGAAAGCTCTCTACGGACTCAAACAATCACCAAGAGCCTGGTTTGGAAGATTCACCAAGGTGGATGACTACCTTGGGATATAAACAAGCCAGGGTGACCATTCTTTATTTGTGAGACACTCTGCTTCAGGAGGAATGACAGCCTTGTTAGTGTATGTAGATGATATTATTGTAACCGGCAATGATGCAGGGGAGATACACAATTTAAACAACGTCTTCTGAAGGAGTTCGACATCAAAGAACTTGGGAAATTGAAATACTTCCTAGGTATTGAAGTGGCGCATTCACAACGAGGGATCTTTATTTCACAACAGAAGTATGTGCTTGATCTGTTAAAAGAAACAGGGAAACTGGGGCTGTAAGCCGATCGACATGCTCATTGAATTTAACCATGGACTCTGTGATGCTCCTGAAGATCCTATGGTGGATAAAGGCTCCTATCAAAGGCTTGTCGGAAGGTTGATCTATTTGACGCATACGAGACCAGATATTGCATTTGCAGTCAGTGTTGTTAGTCGATTTATGGCATAACCCGAAAGAAATGCATCTCAAGGCTGTTCATAGAATTTTGCAATACTTGAAGGGCAATCCCGGAAAAGGTATCTTGTTCAAGAAAGGAGAAAGCGTGACATTAGAAGCCTATACAGATGCAGATTATGCAGGATCCTTAGATGACAGAAGGTCGACCTCGGGATATTGTACTCTCTTAGGTGGAAATCTGATAACTTGGAGGAGTAAGAAGCAAAACGTGGTGGCAAGATCAAGTGCTGAGTCAGAATTCAGATCAATGGCAATAGGAATATGCGAATTATTGTGGGTGAAGATAATTCTTGATGATCTGAAGATTAAATGGGAAGGACCTATGAAATTGTACTGCGACAACAAATCTGCCATCAGTATTGCCCATAATCCTGTGCAACACGATCGAACGAAGCATATCGAAGTTGACAGACATTTTATCAAGGAGAAACTTGACAGCGGCATAATATGTACTCCATTTGTCTCAACAAAGGATCAATTAGCAGATGTTCTCACGAAGGGTCTACCAAGCACTATGTTTCAGGATATTGTTAGCAAGCTCGGAATGGAAGATATCCATTCACCAGCTTGAGGGGGAGTGTCGAAATAGGTGGCTTAGTTAGGAAAGTGGAGGATTTTGTGTAATTTCCTGATTATTTGGTTAGGTGTATATTCCGGTAGGATAGTTTCCTCATTTGTAGGGATTTTGTTACCATTACAGGCTGTTGTATTGTGTATATAAACACATATTGTAAACTTATTCGATTAAGAAAAAGAAATTATTCTCTCAGATCACTTTTCTCTACAAATGTGACTATTTTTAAGGATATATATATTTTTTGTTTCTTGAAATAGGTTTAGGGACATTTTTGTTAGCACCGCATGATTAATATTTTTTTGGTTCAATTTTGTAAATAAGTTTGTTTTTATACACTTTTTAAAGCCTGACTCTCATTTGACGGTCTATGTAAATTGTCCTTGTCTTTTGTCTTTTTGGGGAGGAAAGCACCTGAATGACACAAATTTAAATACCATTGTACTAATATAACACAAAATTAAATTAAATTTAATTATAATTTATGTCATGTTGGTTAAGAATGAGAAATTTGTTTCATGTTGGTCAATAGATAAAAAAAAGTGGTTATAATTTTCTCTTTTCTCTTTTGTTTTGTTTTGTTTTTTGTTTTTTGTTTTTTTTGTTTTTTTTTGAGGCCCCACACTCTGGTTCTCTATTGTCTAGGCCCAGTACTTTAGTTCTCCGACCCATAACGCCTTAAAAGGGCCTTGTAATTAATAACTGAACCAGAATTTGTTTGTTCCCATCAGCTGAAAGCTCGCACACAGAGGAACGAAAATGGCGGCGTCGTTTAGGTGGATACTACAGCTTCACAAGGACGTGCCAAAAGCAGCTCAGTTCTACTCCCAAGGATTGGATTTCACCATTAACGTCTGCACTCATCGCTGGGCCGAGCTTCAATCCGGTCCCCTCAAACTAGCCCTTATGCAATCCCCCAAGTATTTCTCTTTCTTTTTCCATTCTTCGTTTTGCCTTCTATCTGTTTGATCATTTTCCCAAAAGAACATTTTATCCCATTAAATTGTTGACTTGTGTGGTCTAGTGCGGCTATTTCCTCGAGTTTGCTTGGTGTTGTCCTCAATTATTATTCTTTTTATTTTTATTTTTTTTGTTTATAATGATTTTAGTGTTCACTCATCTATCGATGTTGGTTAAATTTTTGTAAACCAAACCACCTCCAAGGCCAATTCTAAACATTTTTTACATTAATATTTCTTCATCATATTTGTGTAATTTGAATGGCAGTCGACTTATTAAATTTTAACTAAGTTTTTGCCTTTTGACTCTTCTTATGGTTAACGACGGAAATGCTTTATAAGATCTCTATTTCTCGCGCTTTTTAAAGGTTTTATCGGCGATCGTTATAAGTTAATAATGGTTACCAGTGATCATGTTGTGCAGAAGGGATATTCTTCTCTTCTATCTTTCACGGTAACGGACATCAACAACACAGTGACAAGATTGATGGCATTGGGAGCTGAACTAGACGGTCCCATTAAATATGAAATTCACGGAAAGGTAATGACTAAAACTACGATTGGAGTATTGGACTTGTTTTTTCATAAAATTTGTAGTGAAAAATATACGTCACATGAATGTAATATAATTGTTGAATAGGTTGCTGCAGTGCGCTGTATGGATGGGCATGTCTGGGCCTATATGAGCCTGCATAGGAGCTCCAGAAACAGTTCTTCAACACAACCATTGGAATTAGTTGCCCCAAGTTTTTGTCGTCACAGCTTGCAGTCTTTTGGAGACATAAAAAACGTGCATTTGTAAAGCGTAGAGAGAAGCAAAGCAGGTGACCAAAGAGTGTTGAGGGGAAACCAAAAGGTTTATCATTTTCGTTCTTGGAAATTTCGGCCTTGCGAATAGCGATTAACTTTCAGGAAATCTTTCTTTCTAGTTTTTGGTAGAAAAGCTGCTTTTCTTTGCCTGCTTATTGAGCTCTCATCTTGAACCTTCATGTTTCTGTCTTACTAGCAATATAAAAGACTTGTCCTTCGAATTTGTTATGTGCAGTTTACTTCATTTTTATGTGCAACTTTTATGACTCAATTTGTTATGTTCACCTACATTCCGAGGTGAATGGCCGGATGAGGAAGTTAACAACTTTGATATGGCAAATATATTTGTTGGCTTAAGAGTTTAGATATGGTTCTCCTATCTTGGATCAGAATGCAGCCTCCCTAAAGCAATATTCACGTATGAAATGTTAAGTCACTTGTTGAACTCGACGATGGAGATTCATGTTTGCAATTGAAGTATCGTGTTGCCCCAACCTCATAAACTGAAACCCGGTTCCAGATGCTGTTTCACGTTGACGATTCTATGCATTCTGGTCCTAATCAGATTGTAACTGTCCCTCGGATACGAACAAATTTTCTGAAGTTGCAGACCATTGAATTTAGCAATTAGTGATCTCCTTCCAAGTCAATAAACAGTCAGGTTTGATTCTATAATCTTGTGTGGGAATATTGGGATGTAAGAGCCTCTGAAAATTGCCTATGGTATTGGCACTCCTCTGAAGCCGGACAAAAACACGACGGAAGGTAATTATCGACACTAAACTAGACTTACAGTTAATATAAAATTAGCTTAACAATTAGAATACTCTTCTTGTAGAAAGATCGGAAGGTTCAATTTTACGGTCTCAGTGCTAGTCTCTTGGTCACTCTAGCTAAATGCATATAGAGTGACTTGTGGAATTTGCCAAATAAAAAAAATGACTAAACTACAACACCCAAGGTCCTGGTGAAAATCACTAAGGTTTATAGCCTGAAAGAGGTACAACAAGCTAATTATCCCTTCTATGAAGTAAAATCCTTATGATCCATTCGACAAGCCTTCGCACGATCAAAATACAATCAATATTCATCAAGATGAAAGTATGCATGGCATTAATTTCTCCCTCAACTCCTAGTAGTTACAAGTTATAGATGTCAAACTCTTTATACAATTATGGCAGTTTCCACTACGTTTTATGACAAGTTATCAGTCCTTGTAATCTCTTTATCATATATATATTTAAGGGTTAATTTCAATAATAGCATCGCTGAAAAAAAAAAAAAATTTAACACCACTTGTTGAGACTTTCATATCTAGCATTGTCATATCAGATTTTGTGGGTCTCATATTTTTATACTACTACATTTACGTTCAACAGAAACCCACATTGATAAATATGAATTTTTGATCAATATTATAATTACTAGTGGTAATTATCAATTATCACAATTACTCTATGGGTCACAACAGAAATTACCAAATGTAATTCTTATAATTACCATATAGAGACCCGATTTATTAATTAAGTATTCTTTTTCCTTAAAAAAAAAACCAAAGAAATATTTTCTTTCTCCTTTATGGTTGTATCAACTTTTAATGGTTAATAACTATCAATAATAAATTTTAATTTTTCAAAAAATATTCATAACTTTAAAAGCTTTCGGATAGTTAGTAAAAATCATGATTACCTTAAAAAAAAAAAAAAAAAAAAAGAAGAAAAAGTCATGATTATAATTATTCATAGTTTTTATGAAAATGACTTAAAAAAGTTGATTCATATAACACAGCTAAAACGATCAATCATGAAACTATAACAACACCAAAATTTTGACTTGTTGGCTCGTTTAGCATAATGTTCGGTTTTAAGCACTATACATGAATAGACTTTAAAGAATTAATCCCATTTTCATATCTTATTAATTATCTTTCCAACATATAAATTTAGTAACATGATCACATAAAAAATTACTGAATTATGATAATACATATGATATAAAACCATTTAAAATAATACATATGATATAAAAATTTAGTTGAAAAGACACTCAACAGGACGAAATATGAGTGACGAAACTAAAGATATTTCTTTTGGCCATTCTAGTAAATGATTAATCTTAACAGAACGAGAAAGACATGACATGTTTTAATTACAAAATAAAGCCGATTAGCACATATGATATGAATTATAAAGTTGATCTGTTTGTCCATCCTCTTATAATTGGCCTATTATACGTTTCTAGGAGCATGGCTTTATTGGCTAAAGTAAAATTAGTCACTTGAAGAAATATTATACGATCGTAAGAGCATGGCTTTTTCGGCTAATGTAAAATTAGTCACTTGAAGAAATATCATGGCTTAATCGGCTTTATTCTGTAATTAAAACATGTCATGTATTTCTTGGTCAGTTAAGATTAATCATTTCTAGAATCCAAAAGAAATATTAGTTTTGCCATTTTTCGTCCTGTTGAGTGTCTTTTTAATTAAATTTTTATATCATATTAATTATTTTAAATGGTTTTAATATTTAATTCAGTAATTTTTATTTATGTGATTGTGTTTTTAAATTTATATATGGAAAGGATAATTAATAAGATATGAAAATGGGATTAATTCTTTACAGCGCTCACGTCAACTCATGTATAGTGCTCAAAATTGAACATTATGCTAAATGAGCCAGAAGTCAAATTTAGTTGTCAAGTAAAAACTCATGTATAGTGCCCATTGAAACTGGAATGCAATGCTAAATAATTATATCAATGATAAATTTTGATATTTGGATGAAGAAAACGCTTTCAATAGAGTTTTTTTGATGCCAAATTTACCGTAAATTATAACTAATATCAAATTTATTTGATTTTTATTGATTGGTGTCTTTATTTTTTGATATATTCATTACAATATTTTTAAATTATCCAATTATAAAAGTTTATTTTTACGAGTTTCAAAGTATAATACAAATAACAAAAAATAATATCACTGTTGGAATACAAAGTATATAATCCTATTTTTCACATTTTTTCATAATAAATATGATATTATTATATACAAATGTATTGGAGAGGGTCTTATAAAACTTAGCTTGCGGATGTTTTCACGAAATTTCAAATTGCTAGCTATTTAATAATTCATGAAATCGTAATTTTGATGAGCTTTACGGCAATTTTCTTAAGCTTCCTCGATTAGCCAACAGTTTGGAAAATGTGAGATATGTTAAGCATCATAATCAAATAAGTTGAAATGTAAATGCACGAAAAAGAGTGAATAGAAATTAGAAAGAAAGAAATAAAAGAAACTGTTCAGTCAAAAATAAAATTCAATATACTGTTTTTGTCTCATTAAGTTATTGCATGTTTCTTACTTTCGTAAGTATTATCTTAGAGTAAGCCATTGGGGCTACCCAATCATGAGAGAAGAGAACGTTTGGGGTTTAAGAGTCATAAGTCCAAGTTCGATCTTTGACCGATGTAAAAATTAGTAATAGCTTAGTTAATAGAGGTGGGATGTACATGGGGTGCTTACATATAAAAAATATATATATATATATATATATTATCTTATAGCATCTTCAATAAAGTATTAGCTTATAATTGTGCCAATATGATAAATTGATGTATCTCCAATAAAGTATTACTTTTGATACCATATGATAAATTTGATCTTAAATTTATCATCAATTATATAGTTAATACTAAATTTAACATTTGTTTTCCATTTACTAGTGTCTCGACTTTTTCATCCAGTCATTAAAGTTTTTTCAGTTTTAGTTTATTTAATATTAAAAGTTTAGTTTTACAAGTTTCAAATCTTAATAATAAAGACAGAAAGTAAAACTAACATTAGATGTAACATCGCACACTAAACAAGAAATAATTTAATAAATTTTAATATCTTTTAGTGATATATCTAACATTAATATTGACATATGATCTTATATCATAACAGACCTTTGGTTTTATAATACTTCCTCTAGAGCACAACTGAAGGCGACAAATTTTTTTGGTATTACCGTGTTGAATATAATGGACGCGTTTGGAACAAATTGGAGAATACTACTTTTCTAAATCATAATGGCATCAAAGAGATTCACACGGCCAAATGTCAAAAAGAAGGCTAGGCAAGTAGCTAACTAGGCATGCATAAATAATATTTGAATTTCTATATACGTTAAGAATTTTTTTATTAAAATAAAAAAAAATATAGGAACAGATAAAGAATAAAGATGTCTTTCACACATAGAGCTTTAGAAAAAGTTTTAGATTCAACTATTTTATGGTTGGCCAATAATTTCAATTTACCAACTTTTTTGTAGAAATTGTGTATAGTTTAGTAATCTCTGCGGTGGAAGGAATGTAATAATTATCTGACTAAATTTAAAAGGATAAGGTCAATGTGGTTGAAATTGATGCATTAAAGATTATGTCTGACAATTTTAGTTTTGTTGCTTTTAAATCTTTTCCTTCCCTCTTTAAGTAGTTTCCTTTTTTTTCTTCAAAGATAAAGTTGATTAGTATTTTGCATGAAATTATTTGAATTTTCTTTGGATAAACTATACACGTTAAACTTTAATTGACAACTGGATATACAAAAACCTAGTTAATTGATCCACTTAGATCATCTAGATCATTAAATCGACAAAGCCATCATAGAGTTTAGAAAGAAAATTCTTCTCTAACGTTCTGTTTTTTGTCTTAGTCATTAACCCAACCAAAAAAAAACAAAAAAAGTTCTATTTTTGTAGTTGTTAGACCAAGACAAAATACTATTATTCAATCTTTGAAAGTAAACTCCTTGAATGACATATCCAATTTTAAAAATTGGAAAATTTTTATAAAAAAGTATTTTTCTTAACTTTTTTTCATTATTATCTCATTTTGAAAGATAAACTATCTCATTTTCAAACTTAATTTGTACAGTATCCTTTTGGAAAAAGAAAATGGATCTTTTTAAAATCTGCTCATAATATATATAAAATTCCCAACACCATTTCTTCTCATTCAAAAACTTTTTGTTTTCAAGGAGAAATTTTTTTACATATCTAAATATCTTCTTATTATCAAAATAAAAAGACTTTAACATTTAAAATAAGAAAATTTTCTTTCAAAAATAGACATACGATCCAAACAGGGTCTAAATTTTTATCAACTCGGAGCAAAATTCTAATAAGATCATTGAGACATACAGTAAAGGAAAAAGTTGCTCAATCCTAGAAGGTTGAATAATATTTTCTCATAAAGAATGGGTCCCACCAATTGAGATCGAAACTTTGTGAGATAGCTGAGTAAACCCTGCGGGTTGAATATATAAGGGCATAATATTTATAATAAAATACACTTTCCGTTGTTGTTGAATAGTATCCAACAGGTAGGGCAATTAGCACATATCAATAATATCAACAAATAGGTCTATTGTACGTTTGTATGAGCATGCTTTTAATTATCAGCCAACTTAAAATTTAGTCACTTGAATTATATGTATATGTATATGTATATGCATGTATTGCTGAAAAGTCAATAAGTTATAATGGTATCTTCACAACAAACACACACACACACACACACACATATATATATATATATAGTTACCCCCAAGTGAGAGTTTGACATTGTTAATTGAATAATTTTTCATATAATAAGATAGCATTAGAGCAGTATATAAGAGCCTTTTTAAGTTGGTACAAAACTGGTCAGTCCTACGAAATCATGATTTCGAAACATTAAATTAAGAAAAACGACCCAATTATTTATTTCCACGTTTCCGATTTATTTTATTAATTTACTTTTACCATGCATGTACCCACAAAATCATGCCAATTTCAATATTTGAAGAGGACAAATCTTTGGTTGAATTTTTTTTTTTTTAAACAAACAAGAAAGAAAGAAAAAGGATAATAGCTATTTCTGTAGATAAACATGTGATGTCTTCCTCGGTCTGTTAGGATTAATCATTTACTAGAATCCGAAAGAAATATCTTTAGTTTTTCGCCACTTATGTCTCGTGTTGATTGTCTTTTCAATTAAATTTTTATATTGTATTCAATAGTTTAAATGGTTTTAGTATTTAATCTAGTAATTTTTATTTGTGTGATCATATTTTTAAATTTATATATTGGGATAGACAATAAATGAGATATGAAAATGGGATTAATTCTTTACTCTCACGTCTACTCATGTGTAGTTCTCAAAACCGAACGTTAGGCTAAACGAGCCAAGAAGTCAAAATATTAATTATTAAGGCAAGCGTGTAGGTCATGCATCACTGGTTGACATGCACAAAAATTTTCGAAGGCCTAATTTCCAAATGCCAAGTAGGCTAACCATGCAAAGCTTGCCCTTTTGTCCCTTTGATTATTAGCCAAATATAAATAAATAAATAAATAAAAAGTCTCTTTCAGTTTTTTTTTTCTTTTCACTATTTTCCTAGCTTTTAGTTAGTCTTTGGCGTACTAAGAAGGAAAACCACTTAAACCTAATCAACACCGACATCATGTCAAATTAAATTACGATGTAAACTAAAAACGCTCCATAGTTAATTGCTAATTTGACTAGTCTTTAATAATAAAAAATAAATAAAGAATTAAATAACGAGAGAATAAAAGACACAAATTTAACGTGGACTTCACTTGTAAGAAACATATAAATGAACAAGTACTCCACATATAGTTATTACAATATAAATTTGGAGAAGTTATCTAATGCAAACAAATCATCTAAAATCAAAAAAATTTCTGAATTTAAAAATAAATATAACAAATACAAAAGTCAACTTTATCTAATTCGTCTTTGCAAGATGAAGCTCTTGTAAGAGATTTCAATATTGTATCATAATAGAATAAACTAGTATGGTTGATGAAAGATGAGTTTTAAATTTTGTTTTTATTTTTTATTCTTTTTGTTCTATTTATTTATTTATTTATTTCTGCTCCACGCAAACAAAAGGTCAAAGGAGTATGAACAGAATTCATTGAGGGCGCAGGGGTACAAGGACGATAACTGTCAAAGGGAGGGTGAAGAGAAGCATGAACAACAATTATAAAGAGAAGGTGCAATAGTGCAGGGACAAGAATCATCAAGAGATGGTGCAAGGATGCTGGGATGACAATCATCGATTGAGAGGTGCATGGATGCAAGGACGGAAATCATTATGAGACAGCACAATGACCCAAGGACTGCATGCAAAGATCATAATTAAGAACACGTAGACCACAAAAGCAGAGAGGATCAACGACTCATTTGGGTGTAAGGGAGAAGACAAAGATGTTTTCCATGGATAATCAATGACTCATTTGAGTATCAATCACTTTAATACCATAATAAAAAAGAATAAAGAAGAAAAAAATGGAGAGTAAAGTGCAAACATGATACGTCTATACCCATGGATCAGGAAAAGAGAGAGAATTCACTAACAAGTAACATATATTACAAAGGAGATTCATATAAAAACAATGCTAAAGGGCATCAAAGCTGTGTGTTTAGCAACATATTGATGTCCCAAAGCATTTTCTTTTTTCATTTTAACAAAAATTATAATATACAAAATCGGATAAACTATCCCATACTAACAAATCATCTAAAATTAAACGATTTCCTGAATTAAATATATATAACAACCAAGTAAAAGGTTAATTTTTCTTAATCTATGTATCTGGTCACTGTCAATGAGAAAATTATGGCGAAAAGAAAGTGAATTAAAACTATAAATTCTAAACTCTAAACCCGAAACCCTAAACAATAACGATGGAGATAATAACGACAATAATTATTATCAGTAATGGATTTCTTTTATTTGACCAGCTTGAGGAGAACTATAATTAGATGATGGACTTGAGATATCCATCCCGAGGTAGGGAAAGGATATTTACCTTTATGAGCAAACCTCAATTAGTCAACACCTTTGGTTTCTATAATTCGAATTTATAATTGTAATCTTATATAAGTTGCATACAAAATGATGCATGTCCTTGTTAGTTTTTTACTTATTTTTTGCTATGATGTTTAATATATGACTAAAGTGAGACTCAGAGCTTGAAACTTTAATATTAAGATTAATTTCATAGATTTTCCAAATTATGCATTTCTTTTTCAATTTGGCTCTCGAATTCTCGAAACTATTCAAAAAATGCTCTTTGATACATACATACATATATATATATATATAAATATATATATGAATAATTGTTCAAATTCCCTCCCCCTTCCGTTCACTTCTGCTTATAAAGTTGATGATTTTGTTGACATTGCACATCATTGAAGGTTAATGAAAAATTTTAGAATTAAACCCTAATTATTACATACAATTTTAATAAAAATAAAATCATCTTTAATAAACAATAAAACTTTTAATGTGAAATAAGTAAGACTAATCTCAACCATCCATGTATTGTTCTTTTAATTTTAGTCATCGTTCTCTTCCAAGAATTTATTGAGAGAGAAACCCTAGCAGCCAAAACCTCATCAAGTCAGCAGTCCAAAATAGCCCCCCTCCCTCCAATGGCGACTGCCCCCCCTCAGCCAAAGCCCCCATCAAGTCAACTCCCCAAGACAAGTACCTTGTGTAGCACTCCACGGCGGCCCGCCCCTCCTAGATGGGAAGCACACCCAACCATGACCCCAATCCCCTATTTATGCTAGTCACCCACGACACCGCACCCTCTAATGAGCCATACTCCGCAATAGCGTTCACCTCGACAAGCACACCCCATGGCGGCTCCGTCTAGGTGAGCTCATGACTCTGCTGGAAGGATCACCATGACGCCATTGTTGGGTTCTCGTCTATGGCTTTTCTTCGTGATTTACCTACGACTGTGCGAAGACAGCCATGGCCATAAGACGATTTACGGTGGGTGGTGATGGTGATGGTGATTTCTAGGAAGGGAGATGGTGCTAGGATTTTCAATTGGGGATGATTTCGGAATTTAGTGCTTGGGATTTTTCCAATTAGGGTTGATTTGGAATTTGATTTATGATTAGGTTTCTAAATTTTGAGTTTTTCAATTTTTTTTATTTAATTTTAATTGTTAGATTTTTAATTATATCATGGCAGAAACTAGATTTTTATGAGTTTGAAGAACAATGCATTATTGTTACGTGGTTAATCACTATATATATATATATATATATATATTTCCTAATCTGACTTTTTTCTCAAGAAAAGAGAAATTGGAAAAATCAAAACGAACTTTAATACATCCCAACAAAATTTTAGACCAACTTTAGTACTACTAGTCTGACTCGTTTTCAATTCATACAATGGGTGGTAACTCGTAAACTTATTTTCAAGGTAAATAACAATATCTAAGTTCTTCTTTAATTTTCCACTTAAGCTTTACTATATGCACAAAACTCCAAAAATGTATCATCTCCTAATATGACTTTCAATCACGTTTTAACATATCGAAAACGACGCAGGAGCTAACAAATAGAAGCTCCAAGTTCAGGGGACCCATTTAAAGCTAACTTCTTGGAATTCTGTGATACAAATGCCTCTACATATAAAACAAGAAAGAAAAAAGTACCAGCACATCAAGTATAATCTCAAATTTTAAATATTAATTTATATAATAAATGAGTAATCATTTCTTTGTTAGTAGACTTTCAATTTTTTTTTTTTTAAAATTGTATCTATCTATAAAGTTAATGTCTCTAACACTACTTTATAAAGCAATATAATTTTGAATCAGAGGATTTTAATAAACTTTAATAAAATTATGTACTATTTTTTATTTTGAAATGATTTGAATAAAAATCTCTATAAATATATTACCACATGAGTCACATTTTTACTATCGATTTGTTTTCTTTTGATTGTTTCTCATTACTAATAAAAGTTTTTTTTAAAAGAATAAAATACGAACTTTTTTTTTCAAATAAATAATGGTGATAGAAATTAATAGATGTATCAAGATATTCCGATTAGATTACCATCTGACATAATATTAATTAAAAGAAAACACAATGAAAATTGACTAATTAAACAAAATCGCTCCAAAAATAAGTGAAAAACACTTAAACAACGGCTTCAATATTGACCTAGAGGATCTAACCAAATTGGTGTTGTATTCTTTAACGTAAGAGGAAGTTGTTAGAGGGTATCAACCTAATTGATTTTTTAACTTATTTGGGATGTCCTAGAATTTTGAATACTAATTATCCTCTCTCTTTATTAAAACAATCAAAAGAAATTACAAGCAAAAACACTGCCTTAATTCAAAAAGAGAAAAGGAAAATATAAAAAGAATAAAGAAGAAGAAATCCGTGTAGAATTAGTTAAGATAGTATATCCTCTAGGTGGGCAAAGTTGCAAATGAAGGCATTTAGAACATGACAAAAGAGGCCACCGAGGAACAGTAAAACATTATTGACTTTTGTTTACATCCTAGTTCATTAAGACCTTTCTTAGCTGAATCATCCAAGAGATTTAAAGTAAAAGCCAATAAACTAATTACAAGCAAAAAGAGACGCTATTTTCTCTTTTTGAGGGAATAAATTTGGAATCAATTATCTCTACCGTGGTACACGTTTTTGTTTAATCTAATTTTATAGAATCCAGGCCCCTAGAAATATATATATATATATATATATATATATAATATAACTATATTAGAAATCACAGTTTCCTTTGTGTTTACTGTTCAAAAGTTTCGTCGATCTATTTTGTCTTTCAGTGTCTTTTCTCTTACTTTTCTCCCCTTAAACTCTATACCACGTATTTTGTCTTCTTCCATTGTGTGACTTACTCTATTATTATTATTATTTTTTTTGACCTTTCACTTGCTTTAAAATTTTTTTTTTTTTCTCTTTCTATTGTTGAACTAATAGAATCAGATATCATATAAAACATATATGCATAGTTTTCGAATGGAGTTTTGTATTTTGAACTAAGAGCTTTAAAAATATCTTAATAGTTTTTTCAGTAAAATAAAACAATATTATTGCACAATGTTTTTGTAGTTTTAAATAGCCAGCTAAAACCTTCAATATTACTAAATAAACTAGAAAAATAATAGCATGGTAATCAAAACTTTATCACGAGGAATAAATCTACAAAATTTTACTCCCCACGTGCATAGCATGTGGCTTAAAACTAGTATATATATATATATATATATATAATAATATTAAGGATATCAACTCTAATCTTAACTTTTTAAATATCAACACATGTGTCATATTTTTATTGATAAATATAAGCAATTAAAATAACAATACCTTAAATATTATTAATAAAAATATGACAACTCATATATCACATAAATTATTATTTAAAAATTAAGATTAAAATTGATGTTTCTAATATTCTTCACATATAACAAGGAAAATCTCTCTCCTCTTTTTTTTCCCTTGATAGAAAAGGATTCTTTCGTAGTATATCATGGAAAGATGTTGCTAGTTATTGAATTGCAATAACATTTTCTGATTCTCTCTCTGGCCAGGATCTGTAGGAGTACACGTAAAGAATAGAAAGGCGGTGAAAGTGGCACAGTCAGCTTAAGCAATAATGTGCGGATTAAAAGTAATTTAATGAGAGTTAAGTCAAACGAGAGACACGTGTGCTAGGTGAAAGATTTACAGTATAAAGTAAGGGTAAAAAAAAAAAAAAGAGCTGTGTAAGAGTACAAAATCTGTAGTCATTGTAAGAATACAAAATCTGTACACATAAAGATCTATTGTAAATTATTCTGGTCCTTAACTTTTACAAAGTTACTACTTGGTCCCAACCTTTTTTTCATGACTAAAAGGTCCTTAAACTTTTTAAAATAGTCCAAAATGATCATTTTTTGTTAAAAGGTGTTAAAAATGTAACAGAAAAAAATTAAATGATTCAACTTACATGTGTTATACATGTGATTTATTACATCCAATTTTTCACTTTAGTAAAAAGGACCATTTTACACTAGTTTTAAAGATTTTAGGGACCTTTTAGTCAAAAAAAAAAATGATAAGGAACCAAATAGCAACCTCGCCCAAAAAAAAAAAACCAAACAAGCAAATTACCATAATATATATTTGTTCTTATTATCTAGTACTTACACATATTAAAGCTCTATAGGCATTACAAGGATATAATATTGGCTCAAACAAAACAATATAATATCGGGATGATAATGGGGCGGGATGGGGGTGGGTATGCTTCCCCACCCCCATACCCGCCACCCTTTTTACCCCCCATACCAGCCCCTGCATCCATTTAATTTAACGCAGGTGCTGGTGCTGGTAATCCCCACTGAGGGTGTTATATTAATACTCTACATATTTATCCATTAAGAATTTAAAAAGAAAAACTCAAAACAAATTTCAATAAAGTTTTCATAAAATTTTGCAACATAATCACAAAATGTAACTAGAACTAAAATTTAGAAACAAATCCAAACCCAAAAAATCTATAAACTAAATTCATAAAGAAAATTAAAGTAGTGAATCATTAAATTATATATTTTATATACATTTATAAGTGGGATGGATATCAGTATGGGGGAGCTTCCCCCACTCCCACTCAGCACCCGTGTGGGGGTTAATCTTAACTCCCACACCCGCCTTCAAACCCACATAATACTCCCTATACCCACCCTAATAATATGTAAATTAGCAATAACAATGTCACAAAATTTTCAGAATTGCAATACATCACTTGTATTTTGGTGATATTTCATTTGACCAATAATGTTAGCGTCAATACTCTCTCACTTTTTTTTTTTTTTTTTGGATAAAAAATGATTAGCATCTATACTCCTTAGAGAAAGCTAGGCAGAGAGTTATGTTTTAAATACCTCCTTATAATTTACCTATTCTAACAACATTAAAGGTGATAATTTTAGTGTTACGAAATGGTAAAATTATCAACTTTAATACTATATTGGACGTAAATATATATAAGAAAGTATTAAATTTATAATGACATTCTTGCATATAATTTTATTCCTTACTCTTAACTCTATTACTATTTGGTACCAATTATGACTAAAATGTCCAATTAATTCTAGCCTTTTTTAGCATCATGGTTTAAATGTGAATTTTGATAAGATTTCAATTATGACATTGATGTATAGAGTTAGGTCATTGACTCTTTTAAAAAAGTTAGGCCATTGAAATTATGACATGTAGAATTACTTGAAATCATAAAGATAATTTTAAAAAATTGAGACGAATCCAAATCTCCTTAGATATATATATATATATATATATATATATTTGGTAAGAAATAAGGATCATTAAACAACTAAACAATATTCAACTAAGCTGCAGCTATCAAACCTGGCCCTGTCGTTCTCAAGCAGCCTGTCGTACACTCGAGCTCCAACATGATTGTTACGAAATAAGCAATGAAAATAGACAATAAAGAAAACGAAAAATAAGAACACGCATATTTACGTGGAAAACCTTAGACGGGAAAAAACCACGGGTAGAGGAGAAGAAATCCACTAAATCAAAAATTGGTACAAGAAGAGCGGCTATTGCAAAAAAAAAAAAACGTAATACTAATAACTTAAAATTACATATATATATATATATCCAAACCCTAAAATCTGATCCGGGTAAAACCCTATTGGCCCGATCCCTCCACTATCACCATAGAGGCCCAAAAAAATCACATAATTAAAGCTCCACCACAAAATGTCGCACCGCAAGTTTTTGAGCCGAGTTAAAAGAGAATTCAGATCACCAAACTCTAACAATGATGTTTGACTAATCAATATGTTGTCATTGTGATTTTTCGAAACTTATCGGGAGGTGCTGATGTAAAATATAACAGCCAATGTGGTGTACCTATAATATATATCATGAAAACATGGGATTGTCAATGTAGTTCTTTCCTAAAAGATTTAGGGAAACATTAATGTGTCATTTGTTTTGTCAAGGGGATCCAGTTCATGATCAGGAACTAAAACCAATTGAATCTATATGAAAATAAGTCGAATTCTTTTATTTTAAATATATGTATAGAAGTTAAATTTCTCTAATATAGAGTTCTATTGCTCAATATCTTACATTGGTCTTTTGCTTGTCCTTCTTAAATTATCCTAATTTGCCTTAAAAACTTTAGTTTGAAGCATTTTGCATCCTAGCTAGCCTGAAGTGCTTAATTCGATAAAAGCATTTCAAATATTACAAATTTAAAAAATTTACCATAATCCCTAAGTTGTAGAGGGGAATGTTGATGTAACATCTTGACCCTTTAATTTTACAAAATATAAATAATATATATATATATATATTTGAGAATATAAAGAATATTGATACACATAACTAGACAAAAGAATTTTATCTATTAATTTTAAGGTAGTCGCATGAACTTTAAAAAATCTCATTTTACTCAATGAATCATGAATTAATTCCTCTTTAATCTTTCTGTTAGAATTTTCATTCAACATAATTTTTTTTAAAACAAAAAAAAAAAAGAGGGGAATTAAGGGTTAAGTGAGATTAATCTCCCTCTAATTTGGTTCGTTTTTAACGATAATTCTATTAGAATGAGTTAAATGAAATTAATTCATGATTCATGGACTAAAATGAGAGTTTCTAAAATTTAAAGGTCAAAATAGAATGATCATAAAATTTAAGAGATACATGTAAGATTTAATCTCGATGTAAAAGAAAACAAATTGCATATTTTATGAGGGGTAATTCCCATTGAGCGTGTGTTATTATATACTTTACTCATTTATCTATTAAGAATTCAAAAAAAGAAAACTCAAAACAATTTTCAATAAAGTTTTCATAAAATTTTGCAACATAATCACAAAATGTAACTAAAACTAAAATTTTAGAAATAAATCCGAACTCAAAAATCTATAAACTAAATTCATAAAGAAAATTAAAGTAGTGAATCATTAAATTATATATGTATATATACATTTATAAGTGGGATGGATATCGGTATGGAGGAGCTTCCCTCACTCAACACCGGTATGGGGGGTTAATCTTGATCCCACACCTACCCCAAACTCACATTATATTCCCCAAGCCCACCCTAATATAATATGTAAATTAGCAATAACAATGTCACAAATTTTCTGAATTGCAATAACATCACTTGTATATTGGTGATATTTCAATTGACCAATAATATTAGGCTCTTAGCGTCAATACTCTTTTTTTTTTTTTTTTTTTTTATATATATATAAAAAAGGATTAGCATCATCTATACTCCTTAGACAAAGTTAGGTAAAGAGTTATGTTTTGAATACCTCCTTATAATTTGTCTATTCTAGCATTAAATGTGATAATTTTTGTGTTATAAAATGGTAAAATTATCAACTTTAATACTATATTGGACGTAAATACAAGGAAGTGTCGAATTTATAATGATATTCTTGCATATAACTTTATTCCTTACTCTTAACTCTATTACTATTTGGTACCAATTATGACTAAAATGTCCAATTAGTTCTAGCCTTTTTTAGCATCATGGTTTAAATGTGAATTTTAAGTTGATGTACAGAGTTAGGTCATTGACCCTTTAAAAAAAGTTAGGCCATTGCAATTATGACATGTAGAATTACTTGAAATCATAAAAATAATTTTAAAAAATTGAGACGAATCCAAAACTCCCTAGATAGATATAGATATAGATATATATATATATATCTAGATATATCTAGATCTATATATATATATATATATATCTGGATATATATTTCTTACCCAATATATATATTGGGTAAGAAATATGTATCATTAAACACCTATACAATATTCAACTAAGGTAGCAGCTATCAAACCTGGCCCTGTCGTTCTCAAGCAGCCAGTCGTACACTCGAGCTCCCACATGATTGTTACGAAATAAGCAACGAAAATAGACAACAAGAAAACGAAAACAAGAACATACAGATTTACGTGAAAAATCCTAGACGGGAAAAAACCACGGGCACAAGAGAAGAAATCCACTAATCAAAAATTGGTACAAGAGGAGCGGCTACTGTAAAAGAGTATAATACTAAAACCTTAAAATTACATTATATATACCCAAACCCTAAAATCTGATCCGGGTAAAAACTCTATCGGCCCAATCCCTCCGCTATCACCATAGAGCCCTAAAAAAAATATAATAATTAAAGCTCCACCACAAAATGCCGCACCGTGAGCTTTTGGGCCGGGTCAAAAGAGAATTCAGTCACGAAACTCTAACAATGATGTTTGACTAATTGAAACGGTGTCGTTGTTATTTTTGAAACTTATTGGGAGGTGCTGATGTAAAATATAACGGCCAATGTTGTGTACCTATAATTTGTATCATGAAAACATGAGATTGTCAACGTAGTTCTTTCCTAAAAGATTTATAGAAACATTCACTACTACAAAATGTGGATTTCACGACGGAGCTTCCACAACCGTTTTTTAAAAAACCGTCATGGAAAATGAGGCAAAAACACGGAGCGTAACAGGATTTCCGAAAACCGTAGTGGAAGGCCATGCTTCCACGACGGTTATAGAAAACGTCGTGGAAGCTAGAGATACCACGACGGTTAAAAAAACTGTCGTGGTATCTCAACTAAAATTTTGAAATTTTTTTTTTAAATTAAAAAAAACCGTCGTGGAATTTTTTTAAAAAATTTAAAAAATTAACTACCACGATGGTTTCCATAAACCGTCGTGGAAGCATGAATCTTCCACGATGGTTTTTTAGAAACCGTCGTGATAGGTACGAAGGAGGGAATTTTTCCATTTTTTTTTTGAATTTTTTGACCTACCACGACGGTTTTTGGGAAAAACCGTCGTAGTAGGTCAAAAAATTCAAAACTTTTTTTTTTTTTTGAATTTTTCACCCTACCACGACGGTTTTTCCTAAAACCGTTGTGGTAGGTATGAAAGCGAGAATTTTGAAAATTTTTGAAATTGTTCAACTTTTTGGAGCGTATATTAAAAAAAAAAAATACTCTCTTTCCCTCCCCATTACATTCCGTGCCTTGTTCATTCTCTAATAAAACTCTAACACCAAACCCAAAGCCGCCCATATCCTCCCTCCATTTATCTCTCTCCGCTCCCTCTCTACATTCTCGCTGACATTCCTCTCTCTCTCTCTATCTAACTCCGAGCCTTTTTCTCTCTCTAGCCGCCATTCCTCCCTCTCTCTAACTCCGAGCCTTTTTCCCTCTCTCTCTTACTGCCATTACTCCGTCCCCTACATTCTCTACCACTCTGCCCGTACCCACGCTCGACAACCCGGTAAGTTGAAATGTATCTTGCTTGGGTAAGGCACGGATTTGAGAATTTTCCGTCCAAAATGTTGATTTGTTGATTGTGAAATTTCCGTCCAAAATGTCAAAATCCACAATGTTCCTTCCAAAATGTAGATTTGGTTGATTGTTGATTTGGGAATTTTCTGTAGAAAAATGTCCAAAATCCATCCTTTCGGTGATTGTTGATTATCGTTGTGATTTAGATTGCTTTAAAATTGATTTGGTAAGACACAGATTTGGGAATTTTCAAGAAAAAATGTTGATTTTGTGAGTTAAATTTTTCGGATTTGCCACCCGTGGGAAATGAAATGAATTCACAAAATTTTTTTTTCAGCGGACCTTACCACGATGGTTTTTCAAAAAAACCGTCGTGATAGGTGGTAGTCCGCCTATCACGACGGTTTTTTGCGTAGAACCGTCGTGGTATGTTATCAAATGTCTACATTTAGGCCCTATTTTTGACCTATTCCACGACGGGTAAAAAACCGTCGTGAAATCTGAAAAGATTCCACGGCCCTGGATTCCACAACGGTTAGAAAACCGACGTGGAAATGTTATCACGACGGTTAAAAACCATCGTGGTATCCACATTCTGTACTAGTGATTAGTGTGTCATTTGTTTTGTGAAGGGGATCCAGTTCATGATCAGGAACAAACTATAGGTTTTACCAAATTAATTGAATCTATATGAAGATAAGTCGAATTCTTTTATTTTATATATGTATAGAAGTCAAATTTCTCTAATATAGAGTTCTATTGCTTAATATCTTACATTGGTCTTTTGCTTGTCCATCTTAAAGTATCCTACTTTGCCTTAAAAACTTTAGTTTGAAGCATTTTGCATCCTAGCCTGAAGTGCTTAATTCGATAAAAGGATTTCAAATATTACAAATTTAAAAAATTTACCATAATCCCTAAGTTGTAGAGGGGAATGTTGATGTAACATCTTGACCCTTTAATTTTACAAATAAATAAATATATGCATATATATTTGAGAACATAAAGAATATTGATGCACATAACTAGACAAATAATTTTATCCATTAATTTTAAGATAGTCGCATGAACTTTAAAAACTCTCATTTTATTCATTGAATCTCGAATTAATTCCACTTTAACCTTTCTGTTAGAATTTTCATTTAACATATATTTTTTTTTAAACAAAAAAAGAAAGGAAGGGTATTAAGGGTTAAGTGAGATTAATCTCCCTCTAATTTGGTTCGTTTTTAATGATAATTCTATTAGAATGAGTTAAATGAAATTAATTCATAATTCATGGATTAAAATCAGAGTTTTTAAAATTTAAAGGTCAAAATATAATGATCATAAAATTTAAGAGATACAGGTGAGATTTAATCCTGATGTAAAAGAAAACAAATTGCATATTTTACGAGGGGTAAGAAAGAATGTGGAGCTGCGCTTAACTCGACTCCTAAACTCCCAACCAGAATTCATGAGAGCTAATATATAGCCATATGCGTAAATTACTAAAACAAGAAACCACCGTCACCTCTTTACTTTTACTCTTTTCTTTTTATTTTTATTTTTTTCTCCTTTTAAATCTCAATTTTAATTTGTCTGCCATCCTCACATATGCTCAAGAATATACAAAAGTCCTCCCCCATACTCACGTTCAATTTTATTTTTAGAAAGAGAAACGCACTTTTTTTTTAATATTCAAAATCCAAATCCAAATATAAATTTTCCGGTTAAAACCTACAATTCCAATGTACCTTGAAAGGTTGACTTGACCTGCCGATATCAAAAATCGACCGGCCGTGAGAGATAAATGCAAACCAGCTAATTACGAAGTAGATCAAGTCACCTATAAATAGACGTGAAAACTAATAGATTTTTCACCAACGACTCATAAGCTCAAACCTGCCTGATCTCCTTTCTTCTCTCTACGCCCCTTAGAATATGGCTTCCTTCTCATGGTTTTCTAGCAACTTAGGAATCTTCTTGTTCTTGTTTTCGCTTTTTACCGCCTTAGCCTCCGCGCAACTATCCTCAAACTTCTATGCTTCTTCATGTCCTAGCGCCCTTTCCATAATCAAGTCAGGAGTGGAGGCTGCTGTCTTTAAGGAGAAACGAATGGGAGCGTCCCTGCTTCGCCTTTGTTTTCATGACTGTTTTGTTAATGCAAGTCTTTCCCCCCTAATTTTTTATTACTTCTCTTTTTGTTAACTCTTACCACTCTTCTTTCTCTCTTGTTTGTAGTACTTTTCTTTACGAATAACATAATTAATAGTCCGTATTCTGTATTACGATAGGTTAATTTTTAATTATTAGTTCAAAAGGTACGTAGTTAGAAGATAAAGAAAATTATATTAATTAGTCATTCAAGAAAAAGCACAACATCAAAACTAGGGGAGTGATAACTATCTTCTGCCTCTAGATAGTCAGTCTATATATTTCCACAAGTAAATTCAGTTGCTATTGTTACAATATTCGAATATTTCAACAGTACATACGAGAGCATAAAACATAACATGCATGCTTACTAGGAATTATAGTTTTGTTGAATATTTCCTTTGTTTCTGCAATATATGTAAATGGAAAATAAATCAAATAAAAAAAATATATATAAAACAGCAAAAGAAAGAAAACACGATGGTTGCGGATATAGTTTAACAATAATTGTTCCCTATATTCCATATTAAAAAAAAGATACAATAGTTTTGTTTTTATGCGATGGTGGAAAACTTTCTGTGTCTATTACGTACTACTTACACAAAATTATATGATTGTTTTGGATTAAAACCTTATGATTTATAAGACGAATCTAGTGTGGAAAAATTAGACATAAGAGCTTTAAGAAAATGCCAAATAGCTGCTTGTAGTTGTGGACATCAACATCATGACCATAATAATCTGTCTAACAAAATTGCCTATATATATATATATATAAACACTTGATTGGAAAATAGAATAAACAGGTTTGAATAACAATATATATGCATTAATTATTTGGTGACTTATTATTAAAACGACAGGGATGTGATGGTTCGATACTGTTGGACGACACAGCAAACTTCACAGGAGAGAAAACTGCATTTCCTAATAACAATTCTGTGAGGGGATATGACGTGATCGACAACATCAAGACGCAGCTGGAGAGCTCCTGCCCCGGCGTTGTTTCTTGCGCTGACATTGTGGCCGTTGCCGCAAGGGACTCTGTCGTTGCGGTGGTAAAACTATTTTACAATATTTATAGAAACTGTTATTTTAATCGTTAAGAAATTATAGTTCAATAGTTAAAACGTAATTTGTACCATTAGTATAAAATAAGAAGTTCTAAGGTAAAAAAATTCTAATATTGTTTTTTGTTTTTTTCGTAAAATGATTTTTGCGACAAAAGGTATCCATTTGTGATATGACATAATATTAATTAATAGAAATAGAATGTTGGTACTAATATATGTTCAGATATAGATGAGACCTGTGTCTTTATATCTCATTGTGATTGAACTAAATGTCATCAAAATCTAAAAAAACGAAAGAAAACTTTTCGACGAAGGGACTATAAAAACAATTAAAGATCATTTTTTGAAAAAAAAAAAAAAGAAAAAAAGGTCGTATATATTTCAATCATTAAAGTCGTATAATATTTTGGTACTAATTAATCACTATTAGTGTTATTTAGTATATATAGGTCTTTCCCAATTAACATACATTTGATGAATTAATCAGTGTTAAACATCATTACTAACAAAATGTGGGTTTCATCGATCTGTTGCCTTATATCATGGTATTCATATTTTATTAATGGGTGGTGCTTTAATAACACTGATACCTATTATCATAGTTTGAGCCTCATTGACTTAAAATTTAAGTTCGATAATTTTGGATTGTACTTTCTCAGTTGGGTGGACCTAGCTGGACGATACTATTGGGGAGAAGAGACTCAACAACTGCAAGTCAAAGTGCTGCCAATTCCAACCTCCCTGCCCCATTTTTAAACCTCAACGCCCTCATTAGTGCTTTTGCAAACAAAGGTTTCACTGCTAAAGAGTTGGTGGCTCTCTCAGGTTTGTACGAATTCACTCATCCAAATAGGTAGATTTAGTGCTCAATTTTGGACCATTGATTTGATAGTTGTACAATATTACGGATCAATTATAATTCTCACTAGATAGTCTATTAATTTAAAGTGTCACGTGACCGAATTAAAATTTCTTTTTCAGGCGCTCACACAATCGGTCAAGCAAGGTGCATAGCCTGCCGTGCCCGGTTATACAATGAAACCAATATAAATCCCTTCTTTGCAGCTTTAGCCAAATCGCAGTGCCCAAGCACCGGTGGGGACGACAACCTCTTACCGCTTGACGTGACAAGTCCAACGTTTCGACAATGCATATTTCAAGGATCTAATATTCCAAAAGGGGTTGCTTCACTCCGATCAGCAGCTCTTCAACAATGGCTCCACGGACTCTCAAGTTATAGCTTACTGGAACAACCCTGTGAGCTTCCGTATCGATTTCGCCAATGCGATGATCAAGATGGGAAACCTCAGCCCTCTCACTGGAACAACTGGTCAAATTAGGATCAATTGTAGGAAGGTCAATTGATTAGGTAAAAAAAATATTGGAATAAGATTAAGGTTTAGTTTCTATCTTTATGCTTTTAATTGGACCAATAAGCTATTTGAGAAAATGGTGTAAACGGTCTCTCAAATAGACACGTTTATGTTATTTCATCCTCTCTTAATGCTCACTTAGAATTTTGACGTTTCATTCTAATTGGAAGTCAAAAAACTAAACTACTATAGTTAATTAATGCAATATTTCAAATATATGTTTTTTAAGGGATAATCCTACAAATTATCTGTATTGTCCTCTTAAAAATTTGGGTTTTGATTTCGTCTATGTATTGCAATGATCAGTTCAATAGTTATGTGTCACTCAAATTTTCTCTCCTGTTTTAAAAAATGAAAAAAAAAATTTATAATTTTCTGTTAAAGGGAGAAAAGTAAAAATACAACACTTCTGTGTGATCTAATAAGCAAGAAACTTCACTCCATGAAAGTTTACACATTTGACATTTTCTACTACTCTAGATCAAGGGTGCAAAATTTAAAAACCGATTTAATTTCCAAATTGCATTAAAATAAAGTCTGGAAAATTTCCAATTTCCGGTATCTCTATTCTCTTTTAATTCAAAATATCATACTCATCATTATTTAAAATAAAAAGCAAAAAGCAAAAAGGAAAAAAAAAAAAAAAAAAAAAAAAAAAAACATCCCAGACAATCTGTGGTGTTTTATCTGATCTTCAAACAGCTCGTCTAATCAGCCCCACAGAAGAGAATAAAAGAGAAAAAAAAAAAAAAAAAAAAAAGTGAAAGGAATATAAATAACTAAAAAGTAATAGAAAAATCTAATTAACAAAAAGTGGAGAGTTCTAGTCTCATTTCCATTTTTAATAAGAAAAATAGCTTCCTCTTTAATTAAAAAGAAAAAAGAAATAGAAAAACAGGTCAATAAAAAAGAAATTTAGGACAACCCATATTGTTTTCTTTGGAACTTAATCAAATGAAAAATTAAGGTTAACAGTGGGTTTGACATAAATTTGTAGGCTATATTGAGACGAGCATGAATTGATCCCCTTTTTAGTTCACCTGTGACCGTACCGGTATATATATTCCAAATGGCTGTAGGTGATGGTGTAAGGACATTATTATTTTTTCTTATTAGCAAAAAAATAGAGAAAAATAAGGAATATCCTTGTAATTCTATTTTACAGAATTATTAGTTTTTTTTTTTTTTTTTTGGATCATGGGCAGAAAATAAATTTTTTGACTTTCAAGAAAAATACATGAATCTTCAAAATGTGGTGGATTACTATTTTACAATTAATCTAATTTTTCTAAATAAAACAAAAAGAAGGAAGAATCAAAACGAACTTAATTTGATACATCCAGACAAACTTTTGACAAACTTTAATAATCATAGTCTGACTCGATTTCAATATATTAATGCGTGGTAAACTTATCTTCAATGTAAGTAAAGAATATCCAAATTCTTGTTTAATTTTCCACTTTAGCTTATAATAAAACTCCGTAAAGATATCATCTATATCATCTCCTTTTTGACTTTGAATCACGATTTTACATGTCGAAAACGACTCAGGAGCTAACAGAGAAAGAAGCTCCAAGTGCTAGCTTCTTGGAATGCTGTGATATATCTATATATATATATATATATATATATTATATGTTTAGCATAAAAACAAATAGGATTTTGAATTATCATTCTTTTTATAAATTTCTTTTAAAATTGAGCAATATTTTATTGCAAGATGATTTTGGTATTAATCTATGCAAATTTATGAGCACTTTCCAAATGTTATTTGAATGGATTCGCTTGCTTTCTAATTGCTTCTCATTGTTAATAAAAGATTAAAGAAATACGAGCCTATATTTTCTAAATAAAGTGCAATTACAACTATGTGATTTTGACTACGTCCTGGTTTTGCAATTTGTTCGATCATATATTTTAAGACTTAAGCATGGGATAACAAGTCAAATTTAGTCGACAAATTTTATCTCCCCAAATGTTGGTTGACAAATTTATTGATTTACTGAATAATTTATCCATTTGATTCATTTTTCATTTGTTTTATAATTTGCAGTACGTAATGCTTGGAAAACGTGCGTGTGAAATAAATTAATTATAACATAATGATTTTTTAATTAGAGAATAACAATTCTATTTTAATAATTAATAGTGAGAGAAGACAGCTAATATCAAAGAATTCTAGTGCATCCTAACTGTCTCCACTCCTCTAATATTATTTTTTTAAAAATTCAAGACACAAATATACAAAGCGATCGATTTCAAAAAAGAAAAGGCACTGTAGCCACTAGCCACACGAAAGAAACCACCAAAAATAAACGACAAATGACCACTTCGTTAGGATAAAAACACTTTACAAGATCAAATCCTTCCCTGAAAAAAAGAAAAATAAAAAACTCCTATATATCTAGAGGAAGGAAAAAAAAAAAAAAAAAAAAGGGTGCATGATTTTAAGCCAAACACTTCCTACGATAAACTACAACAAAAGGATTAACAGAAAACATGACTAGGCGCTCATTTTTAACATCATTTTTTTTTCTTTTTGGAAAATCCGACTTAAAAAATATACATAAAAACATCACAAAAAGATCCACCACGAACAATAGAACTACCGGGGAAAATGCTCAAGACACCAACAGCATAATCTCCTTCCCTGGTTGGATCAGGGTTAATCTGTTATAAGATTTGAGATGATTGTCAAATATTGATTGAAATTATTTTTATGATTCTTTCTAATTTTTAGATTGATTGGTTTAAATAGGAGAATTAGATTTATTTGTGTTAATTTTCATATTAGAAAATATGATTACTTGATTACAGAAGATTTGATATCTTTGAATAACTTATCTATTTTTATACTTGTAAAGTTGTATTTATATAAGGGTTCATTTTATAGTACTCCTTATTACTAGTGAATCTTCTCTCTATTCATAGTCAGTGGATGAAACCATATTAATCATTTATCTCCTTCTTTTATATTTTATTCTCTTATTTATTTACTTATTTTTTTAGTTTTCAAGATAATCTGAGTCCTGGTGTACTGGGAATTGGTAGTTGTGGTGGCATCTTTCGCATCATCTACAGAGATTCGTAAAATATGTTCTTTTTGGCTGTGATGGTGTCTCTTTTGCTTTTGAGGCGGAACTTATATGGGTTTCATGATTGTTATAGAAAAACTTTTGAGTTTGGCTAGTGTAACTTATACGGGAGTGTGATTCTTTATGTGGTGGAGCTTTTTCATTCTAAATAACTGATCAGAAGGTTCCTTGGAAATTTTGAAACAGATGGATCAAAGCTCTCGACTGCATAACAAAAATATTTCGAGAAGGCAGTTATGCGACTGATAAACTCGCTTCTTTTGGATTTCACGAAAGCAATTTCCATTTGCGGTCTAATGTGCCTGAATTTGTTCTTCAGACTGTCAGTAGGGATATGTCATTTCTCCCTCTCTATATAGATTTTCTCAAGCCAGATGATGGTATTGGCAGCCCTTCTAAGTTCTATTACTGGGGTTTTCTTTCTAAGCTGAACTAGCATAGACGCTATTTTTTCCTTGCTATTTTTTTAAACTGGGTTTTACTAGAAAGGATTGTAATGAGGTAAATATTATAAGAACTGATTTATAAAGATATAGTTTCAACTCAAACTTGTACCATCAATTTCTGCTAGTTATGTAGTTTTCGTTATTTGGATGGGATTTCCCTTTGGGATTGTTTGTTTTTGGCTTTCCTTTTCTTTAGACTTTTGTAACTTTTCTTTTTATTTTTTTAATAAATTTAGTTAGAGAGTTGGTGTATGAGATGGTTTAAAATTTTAGGTGCCAATTTAGTTGTGATGCTTAATCTTAGTCAGATATCAGTTGCCTCTTCTCTTCTCTTCATCCAAAAATCAAAAACATAATCTCCTCCTCATTAGGCTAGACATGAATAGATAAGCTGTTAAGTCTGACATATCTTGAGCAAATAAATTGTAAAAAATTCCATAACATGAACTCCAAAAAAATATTAGCTTCATAATTTTCTTTGGACGGGGTTCATTATTTATGAGACGAAATCAGTCACTGTTGCTTGGAATAAAGTTTTCTGAACCTTGATGATGGGGTCTAGATTTTCGAAGCCTCCCTTTGTCTATTGAGACTTTGCGCAAAAATATTAGCTTGGGACTTTATGACTAAAGACTCTATGGCTTTGAAGTTCTTGAGGAACCTTTTTTTTTTTTTTTTTTTTTTTTTTTTTTTTTAAATGCTAGTACTCCAAAGAGGGTTATGTTTCCTCTTAGTTTCGAGCTCTTTTTCTTCCAATTCACGATAGTTTCTTGGGAAAAAACCTCTATTTGTTCAGTCTTAATACAATGGCCTTGATCTCCAGACCTCATGAATCTCGAGCCTGGTGTTGAGAGATTTGTGTCATTTTCCATGATATCGATTATCGGATTGACTATAGAGTTTTCCTGAATTATGTAGTCTTTTTCCCCATGTTCGGATTTTTTTACCTTTAGATTTTTTTCAATTCTTTTCTTCATGTTAGGGTAAATTCAATAGCAAGTGCTTTTGGTTTTATTGCTTATGTCTAGCTAGCTTGTTGACGTGCTCTCTAGAGTTTTATTTCCCGTAATTTTTTCTTTTTTCTTTTTTCCTTTGTGGAACCTGTTATTCCTTCTTCGAATTGATTTGGTTGCACCGTTCCATGAAGGATGACATCTTTTAGGTGCCAACTTAGTTAGTATATCCAAAGATTTTCTAATATTAATTACCCGCTCTCTTCATTTAAAAAGAATCAAAAGAAGTTATGAGTCAAAAGCACTTCCTTAATTCAAAAGGAAAAATAAAAATAAAAAATAAAAAAAGAAATCCGCGTACAAATAGTCAAGATAGTGTATTCTATAGGTGGGGCAAAGGCAAAATGGCAGCGCAACATGCCAAAGGAAGCCAACCCAATATGAAAAGCATAATTGACTTTGGGTTTCCATCCTTGTTAATTAGACACCTTCCGAAGCATTCAACAGAATAAAGTAAATTAAAGCGAATAAACTAATTACAAGCAAAGACATAAACAAAAAAAACAAAAGAAAGAAAGGCACAATTTTCACTTTGTTGAAGGGAATATTAGAGTAATAAATAGTTTCTGTCAACTATCGCGGTACAAATTTTACATTTTTTTAAAATCTAATCCTATAAACACCTAGAAAATCTGATGATTTTATTGTATGACCTCTTATCATCACTATTAATAAGAATTTTTTTATTTGCTGATTAACTTTTTAACAATGTGATTTAAGAATATTAATTTTAAATTTTTTTATTACGACACAAAACTATTTCAATTATAAATCACACTGTTAAAAAATTAATCAAATAAATAAAATAACAATTTTCATCGATAGTGCAAATACGAAGTGATAAGGTAAGGTCGGAATAATATGTATAGGGTAGGCGGCGGCGAAAGCGACACAATCACCATGCTTAAGCAATAAGCATACACAAGGTAGCTCCTCTTATAATATTTTAAATTGCATGGAGTCGTTGAAAAAATTGAGCGTAAAAGGAAAGCAAGAACTAAATAATTAAAAATTCAAAACATTTCATTTTTTTTATTTGTATTCAATCAAACATATAATGAGGATTTCTTTTTTAATAAATAAACAGAGTGTGTCATTAATATAAGAGAAGCTATTATAATATTTTAAGAATGCCTAATAAGAATACAACAATATATAGAAGCTTTTATAAGATTACCCGGCCTTAATTTCCAATTTGGCCATTTGTTTTCAGATGGCATTCATTTCCATTTTGCAAATTAAGAAAAAGAATGTATTCCATTGATTCTTTCATTTCCATTTCTCATATATATATATATATATGTGTGTGTGTGTGTGTGTGTGTGTGTTTGTCCTAGTCATCGTCATGATTTTTTATTTATATCTACAAATATTTGTTCTTTTCAAATATTTGAAGTCAAATTATCTAGAACGTACACATATTAAAGCTCTATACGCGCTACAAGGATAAAATATTGACACAAACAAATGGCAAATTTGGAGAATTGCACTTACCTCAATTGTAATTTGGTTATATATTACAATATCATTCTTTTGACCAATAATCTTAACGTCAATACTCCTTACTCTTTAGCTCTATCACTTTTTGGTATGAATTATGACCAAAATGCCCAATTAATTCTAGCCTTTGGTTGCCATCATAGATTAAAAATGATTGTTTAAAAAGATTCAAATTCAAATTGAGAATCTTTTAGAAATAATGCTTGGGGGAAAAATAGTGTAGTGTGGATTTGGAAAAAGTAAAAAATAATAATAATAATCTGAATTGAAATCTTTCTGGAAAAGAAAAGGGGTCATTTTCAAATTATGATACTAAACATTTGTCTTTGATGTCTGATATATGGGAATTTTTAAATCGTCAAACCCAAATAAAATCAATCATTCATGTAGTAGGGGTTGGCCATTGGCATTATGACATGTAGAAATTACTTGAAATCTTGAAAACAAAAAACCAAAAAAAAAAAACAAAAAAAAAAAACAAAAAACAAAACAAAACAAGAAATCGAAGGAAATACTCAGTCCATAACTCCTTAGAGAATTGTGAAACAGCAACACCTAAACAATATTCAGCTAAACAAGTGGCTATCAAATCCGGCCTGTCACACACTCGAACCCCGGCTTGAGACTAATTTCCTTCTAATTCGATTTTTTTTTTCTATTAAAAAAGGTTAAGTAAAACTAATTCAAATTTTATGAATCAAGTGAGAGGTTTGAAAGTTTAGAGAATAAAATGAGAATGATTTGAAGCTATAAGAGATCCAGATTGATTCATATAAAAGAAAACAAATTGCATAATTTGACAGGGGGTAAGAGAGAATGTCGAAGCTGCCGCATAAGTTGACTCCTAAATTCCCAACTAGGATTCATGACAGCTAACATATAGCCATACACGTAAATTACTAGGACAAGAAACCACCATCACCTCTTACTTTTTTTTTTTTTTTTTTTAAATCTCAATTTTCTCTGCCAGACTCAGGCTCAATAATACATATATCCCCCACCCCAAGTTAAAAAAAAAAAAAGTATATACAAAGTCACGTGTGTATCATGTATATTATATATATATATATATGTAATATTTTATATGTATTTATATATGTGTGTTTATCTTAGATTTTTGATCCATGAAAGGTTGACTTGACCTGCCCAAATCGACCGGCCGGGGAGAGATAAATTGCAAAACAGCTAATTAACTAGATCACGTCTCCTATAAATAGACATGAAACCTTATAGATTTTGTACCAATCACTCATAATAACGTAGCTCAAACCAGCCTGAGTATTCTGTTATATTCTCTATTCACCCCTTAGAAATGGCTTTCTTCTCCAGGTTTTCTAGCAACTTAGGAATCTTCTTCTTCTTGTTTTCGCTCATTATCGCCGTAACCTCTGCACAACTATCCCAACTTTCTATAATTCTTCATGTCCTAACGTCCTTTCCACCATCAAGTCGGCAGTGAAGACTGCCGTCGCTAATGAGAAACGAATGGGAGCGTCCTTACTCCGCCTTCATTTTCATGATTGCTTTGTTAATGCAAGTCATTTCCTACTAATTAACTCCGCTTATTTTATTTATATTTTTTATTCCCTCTTTTCGTTAACTCTTACCTCATTTTGTTTCTTGGTGTTGTTTGTAGTAGTCTTACCACGTAGTAGGATATGAATAACGTTTTTTTTTGTTTTTTTAATACGGTTCATATTCTGATCATGATAGGTTAATTTTATTAGTTTATAAGGTACATATATAGTTAGAAGAGACAAACAATTATATTATAATTAGTCAGATAAAGTATTATCAAAAGAGGGAGTGGTAACTATTATTATGCCCCTAGATAGTAACTAGATTATTTCCACAAGTAAATTCACTTGCTTTCGTCACTTTTGAATATTTCACAAGTACATACGAGAGCATAAACATAGCATGCAAACTTACTATGAATGAATACTTTTGGTTGAATATAACTTTCTTGGTATCTGCAATACATTTAAATGGAAAATAAAGATAATAATAAAAGAAAGAGAGCACGGTAATTGTAGGTATAGTTTAGCGATAATTGCACCCCACTTGTATATCTAGTGTACTAGATTTGTTTCTGTGTGTTGTTTGTGTCTGTCCTTTTGTGTAAA
>BKCH01001520.1:0-42541 GCA_008635985.1 Ficus erecta
AATTTTTTTTTCACGCTCAACCATTAGCGACCAAAAATAATTTGGTCTCTAAATGTCACCTACGGTGACCAAAATTTGGTCGCTGAAGGCTCTGAATTTCGGGGACCAAAAATTTGGTCACCGAAACTGCTCTTCAAAGACCAAATTTTTTTTTGTCGCAGAAAGTCTGGTCGCTGAATGTTCAAATTCTTGTAGTGAAGCTTGATTGAAATATTACCTGATTGATCAACAATGTTTTGGTTGATCCTTGAAGTAGTGTTTGGGATGAGCCTCTTTCCAGCTTCCCTTCACAGGATGACGGGGATCTCCTGTTAGACAGCATTGCTGATTTGCTTTGATGAAACTGATTACAGATTGAAGATCCATGGACAGAGGAGACTCAAAGCTCCTTGACTGTCCGGAGTACTAACAACACTTTTGTTGCTATGCACACCCACCTAGGAATGATAAGTTTCAAGGTTGAGAAAGACGGCGTTGAAGAACATTGAAAAATGAGTGCAAGTATTAATCTTTAATCTTTTTTGTTTTCAGCTGGACTTGGTGCATTCATCTTTGGAAGAAGTTCAAAATTTTATCGAGAAGAAATTCCTCTCTTTAGACTAACATATTTATAAATTAAATTGTTCCAAGACAAATGAAATTGAGGAAATAAACGATTCCAAACATTGAATAAAAATAAAACAAGAAGCCAACTTGTTTTTGACAAAGAATTAATTCAAAATTAAACCTAACTTTTTTAGATTAAATAATACTAAAGGAAACTTTCTTAATTGTAAAATTGCTACTTGTCTATTCTTTCACAATAATTATCTTCAAGTTAAAAAAAATTACATCATTTTTCTTGGGCTGCATCGGTTCTAATGTTTGATAGAAAGTATTTCCCATTTGGAAAAATAACATTGCTTTCAAAAAAACAGCATATTTGTTTATGTCGCAGTTGAGGTTTCTTGACACACGTGAGAGACAAACAAACTAAAACAAACACAATTCTAGCGAAAAAAAAAGTAAAGCAAACACAAAATCACGTGATTACTGATAACACGTCACATGACATATTGATAGCCCACCAAGATAGTGACAGAAAATCACTATTCAAGAACTATTCGCTCTTTTGAATGTTGTTATTAGTAGGTGACATCATGATGAAAGGTTTTTCTTTTTGTTTTTGTTTTTGTTTTTTTCAACGGTTAAAGGTAGCTGTTTTTTAAAAAAGACATGACCTTTTTTTGATACTAAGGTGATGACACGTGCTAATTTGATATACGATGATGATCCGTGTACATATATACAATGATGAAATACAGTTAGAAACAAATATTTATATTTTATAGTATATGCTTTAGGAGAAATATTACACCACATAAACTACTAAAAATATTACATCATATAAAAAACTACTATAAATTAAAAAGTTTATGAGATTTTTCTCTTTCCCATTGCATTTGGCTTTTGATATTCTTCTCCTGTCACAAACAAGTCAATTTGTGATGTCCTTAAAATTACTAAACTTGATTTCAGGAATTATTATCATTTAATCGTGGATTTTCTTCACAATAGACTTCTAATGAATTTTGGAGATCAAATTTCTGGATTATGAATGATTTTATGTGTATCATCCATTTGATGATGTCGATAATCTAACAATGTTGAATTTTTCTATTTAAATGAGAAATTATAAATACATAGAAAATGGGTCGAACGATATATAAATTTAGACAAAAATTTTATTATATCGTCTTAGAGGGTTAAATGTTAATTTTTTTGGAAAGAACCCAATTATTATTAGTAGGTCAATTTGATGACCTTAGTATTTATTTTGGGCATATCAACATTTAATTATTGAGAGTATGATTGAGAAAATTAATGTGTCACATAAATATAAGATGAATAGTTCAGATTAAGGTGGAGGATTGATCAAGAATTTTGATTAGATTGGAAATCAATAGCCAAGCTTTGGATTTTAAGTGACCAATGAGAGCTAAGAATAAGGATTGATATGGTGGAACATCCAATGGATGAGAATAAGGATGACAACCTTTGATCAATTGTGGAAAAATTGGAAGAAAGAAAAAAAAATTAAAAATGAGAAATTAAGGGGGAGATTTGGATTGTTGTAATCAAAAGCAAGAAAAAATTTGAACAAATGAGAAAAAAGAAAGTGGTACATGTGTCACGCCCCGATTTCCCACCATCTACGTAGGGGAACGACTACGTAGACATGGGCCGGGTCGTCACCTTACTTATATACTTAAATTAAACTTGCGGAAAATAACTGTCGAGAAATTTTTTTTTTTTTTTTTTCTTTTAAACTTTATTTTAAAACTTTGAAGTTGAACTTCATTCTCAAACTCATACTTACTGATAGGTACTTCCTTGAGTACCGAACTTTCAAACCTTCCTTGAAGGCCATCTAAATCATGTTGTAGACCAAACCCGAACTAATGTGGGTTGGTACCACAAGAGGCAACTTGCTTGCCTTATATAAACTTTGTCATCCATACTTAAAACGTCATGAAAATATGAAAACCCTTTTTCATTACTTCATATTTTATAGAGTATATATATTTTTTTTTTTCAAAAGCTGTGGCAGTGTCCATCCCACATTTCACAGTCCGCAGCACCAGCCTTCCACAGTATTGCATCAGAGATTACTGGCAGGATACTTACCTACAGCATAGACGTAAGACGTGAGCTTTCGCTCAGCAAGTACAACTATTACATCCGCGACACAAAACATATCATTGTGCATGAACCAATTATAATCTCTTATGAATCAATTATGGATTTATAACTTAATTTAGTTCTATTCCTTTACATATCATGTGTGCTCGTACCGTGGTACATAGCCAAGGAATGGTTGAAGGTGGCAGTCCGTTTTAACTCAAACCATGAAACACAAAGTTTAACATGGAGTAGTTTAGGTAGCCTTCCAATCCAACTCAAACCATGAACCATACCATTTAAACCCGCCTTTGTGGCAAGTCGGCACGACACAACATCCTACTTGTCTTGTTCTTACCAAGTGGTTTAATATTAGTGAACATGCTTTATGATGTCACAATATTACAACATAATCAACATTAGTCAAAACATGGCCTTTTTGAAAACATGGCATTTCTGAAAACATGGCATTACATGTCATAACATAACTTAGCATATCATAGCCATAACATAGCATAACACATTATCACATATCAGCACATTACATCAGGCAAGTAACAACAAAGGGCCTATGCTGTAGGCGGAGTTGTACTTACTTCTCTCGTTATGTCCTACGTAGTGCTGCTTCTCCTCTGGTTACAGCTGCAGGTTTCCTCCTGCTAGTTGAAGGACATAGGTAAGGGTCTAATTAGTATTGTGGAATGTTGGGGATCTAACCAACATGTCTACATATTCCTAGTTGTATGTCCCCGATACTAGATGTCTTACTGGGTTACAAATAGTAACCCTATACCTTAGCCCAGTTTATTAATCTTGGTGTCCTTTAGGGTTATCTTGACTAACCCTTTAGGGTTATCTTGACTAACCCTTAAGGTTATACTAAAATCCACTTGTTAGTCAACCAAAGTCAACTATGGTCAACAATGGTCAACTTCGGTCAACTATGGTCAACCATTGTTGGGTCAACCTTGGGCTTTGGGCTTGACCCAGTAACTCGGGTATAACTCCCGGTTACCTTTCGTAAACTAATCGCTTGCTATACTCCAACTTGAAAAATTCATTTTCCCTTACTTGGAAAATTTAGGGAAATTAATCCCAAAACTTCATAAAAATCCTTTACTTAAATCGTAAAAATCCAAACTCTTGGATTAGTGCTTTATAAAATCATTTGAGGTTGAAAACTGCCCTTGGAACAGTTTTCCATAATCGAAACAATAGTTTGTAGTAGAAAAATAGTTTTCTAGAAACATTTGTAAAGCTAGTGGTGCAGGAGTTTTCGGATTCCCTGCGCACCCTTCGAAAACGATCCCAGTTTAAAAATTGGTTCGTAATCTGAAAAAGTTTTCTTCACGAAAGTTGTAGCTCTCGAAAAATACTAAAACTTTCATGTTTTGCAAAAATTCCAATTCAGCCTAGATTCGTCCCAGTTTTTGTTTGAAACTGGCTGATCCCGTAAAACTGACTGAAAACTGGGTCTGGGGATCAGCCACGGGTTTTGGGGTAAATGGAGGTCATTGGGGCCTTATTTTTGAAAACGGTACATGTAACCCCCTAGGAAAAACCCTTCCGAACAACTTTCGTGTTTTAAATTTCTCCAAATTCGGCCTCTAAGGGCCTCAAATTTCCCTTTTCCCGAAACTGGTCAGTTTTACCCGAAAATGACAGTTTTCGGTTTTAAGTTCGTTTTACGTAAATTTTACGTGCACACTACCTCGAACGGCTTTGGCCGTGAGCCTACGACGACCTGCAGTGCTTCTAACGTAACACATGCAGTCATATATCACTTAAACATCTTCATGAAAAGCAAAACCCTTGGGTGTTCTTGCACCAAACCGGGGTTTGCAAAACGTTTGATTTGCAACACCAAACATCAATCAAACACAAACCTTAAAATCCTAATTAGGGCAGAAAATTAAATGAGCTTATGCTCATACAAATCAAGCTTGAAATACACTTAAATCTCCAATTTGAAACTCAATTTAAAAAGCTTAGAAAACCAATGGAGATTTACCTTAATTCACACCAAAATTGGTGCTAGGTTTAGGGCGGTTTTGGGGCCAACACCTCCCCTCTTTTGCTCATCACCATATTCGGCCATCCCCCTCCCATCGGGGTTCCAAATTTTCGGCCTCTCCCACATGAAAATACACATAATTTGAATCAAAACTTAATTAAAGAACTAGAGGGGTTTAGGAGAATAGGATTACCTTAACTCCTTGAGATTAGATCTAACTTTGGATCCAAACTTTTTCTTCTAACTCTTTGCTCAAGAAAACCGACCATCACTTGGTCTTTCCTCTTCCTTGAAGTTCGGCTTCTAGTGGAAGGAAAAAGGAGAAATGGAACCTAATTACACCTAAGGGTTTAATTGGTTAATGAGCAAAATACTTGCTCATCAAGCCACCTAGGTGATGTGGTGTGGCCTTATTGGCTAGCCATTCCCTTAGAGAACAAGGGAAAACTTCTTTCCCTAAAATTCAATGATGATTTGATGAGGTGTCCTCCCCCCCTTGGTGTGGTCGGCCATGAAGGCTTGGAATGCAAGTGCTTGCCCAACAAGCCATTGCTTGCATCACCTAGCTTATGTCACCTTGGTGACATCATCACCAAAAATTCCCTTGCCCTTTAAGGCTTCAAGGACCGGTCATGAGGTGCCAAGTGGAGCCTTGTTACTTGTGGTGCATGGAATCCCTTCTAGCTTATCTCTATCTTGGTTTTTCTTGCTCACCAAGTGGCTAAAAGATAACTAAGCTTGCTCTCCAAGCCACCAAGGAGAACCGGCCCTACTAGGTGCATGAACCAAGATTGGCTTGCTCAACAAGCCACTTGGTTGCTTACTTCTCCTTGCTTGTGTCACCTTGCATACCTAAGCATGCTTACCTAAGCACATTCCTTGTTCTCCAAGGATGAAGAACCGACCATAGCATGTGGGAAGCAAATAAAAATCTTCTCAAACTTATCTCTAGCTTAATTGCTTGTTCCAATGTAACCAAGCTAACTAAATTCGTAACCAACCATTGGCCTTGTTGGAGGCTTGGTTAGGAATATCCATAAATTCCATAATTCAAAAATTACATTCTTATTTACTTTTCTTAAAATTGCACTTTAATCCTTAATGCCAAAATATTTGCACTCTAGTCCCTGTGAGGTGGACGGTGTTGGTGGAGCCACTTGGCTTCAATTCCATACATAATGGTCCACTAAATTTCCAAAATCCTTAAATATAGGGTTTCAGTCCATTTCCCTACTAACTTAATCAATACTAATACTGTTTTTCACTTAAAACAGTACTGTTTCACTAAATTGCAGTCCGGAGTTCATCTTCGTAAAATTGGACTGTGTATGGATTTTTCTTCTTAGAACTTGAAACTGCTAAATCCCCATTGCTCCAAATATTATTCACGATTATTTTAGAGCGATCTCATACCTTTGACTTTTGGTCAACTTTGACTATCTTGGTCAAACTTTGACCATCATGAAATCATGAAATTTCAACACGTCATTTTCCTTAAAATGCTTTATACTGGCCTAAGTAATCCATCGTTGAGTCTCGTTACTAGTTAAATGAGAACTCAAACTTATACCGATATTCCATTCTAAACATGATCTAGACTTAAGTTTTCCTCATTCAAAGGAAATCTAGAGTCTTAAAATTCGGGTTATTACAACATGCATGCAACCTCAAGTAAGAGATGGCATGGCTTGTTTTGGTAATATGACACAAAGATGGTAAAGTGAAAGTGACCACTTGTCTCCCACTCTGTTGAACAAAATTTTTACACCAACCCCTTCCCTCAAGTGGCAACAATGCAAGGCAAAATCAGTCAATATTTTTCATTTTACCCCTCAAAATACAGCTCATTTAAAGCAAATATTGACTGAAAACAAGTCTCCCAACATCTCACTTTATTCTCACAAAGTTTAAGTTCAAACCTGGCATTTTCTAGCCTCCACCGAGCCCCAAAAACCAGCAACATTACCTCTCATCTCCAAGACCCCTCTAACACCCATTCCCCTCCATTTTCAAGCTCCAAGTAACCCCATTACTAAGTTTGAAGAAGTGTGAAGTGGAGTTAGAGGATATGTTACTAGAGGTAACCTAGTGGTTCTCTCTGTGTTTAAGTCATTTTCAGATAACTAAAGCATGTTGTGGTTAGAATCTTAATGTTAGACTTCTTCTTACCTAGGAAAAGGTTTAGAGGAGAACTTTGGACGTCCGAGGTCTTAGAGGATTCACGAAGCATTTCAGTAAGATCTATAAACTTTGTTAGAGCTTGTGGTTATTGTGATAATATGGCATGAGTTAGAAACTTTAGTATGAAAAATAAATTATATGGTAGGGTTCTATAGAGAATGAGCTTCATTTTAGGCTTTGCAATCACTTGGTTTATTTATGTATATGCATTTGAAGTTGTGACACAAAAATGGAAAGAAAAGAAACCTCTGGGTTACAGTTTTGCCACAGGTTTTATGAAATCCGAAATCCTTAGGCTCAAAATTTTGGATTATAAGTTATAGATATAAACACTAAATTATTTAAGCTCTCCAACAAGATATCATATGCCTCAAACGAATAAATATGCAATTTTTGGTGAATTTTACAAGTTAAGACTACGAACTGAGATGTTTTGCTGGTACCCTCTACCAGCCACGGTATGTTTTGAATTAGTAAACCATCATGTTTTGCAAAAATGTTTTTGTTTTGTAAACTATACATTATAAGCTTTCCATTGACATATATTTTTGCCTCATTTAAACTTTTGAGTGAATTGTTATGATTTTTATAACATTAACCACAAATCTGGACAAATGGTACATACATGAGACCAACAACAACAAAACCTCATTATATGGTATGTAAAGCTCACAAAATTAAGAAAATAACTTTATGGTTGTCAAGTAGACATCTCAAGATTTGAAATGTGCTATCATATGTTTAAAATAGATAAGTACATAATTTTTAATAAATCACACAACATTAGATTGAAATCTGGTAAACTGAGATTTTACTATGGGACACTAAGGAAAACATCCATACTAACGTTTAAAATCCTTGAAAATTTGGAAAATAAATTATAAGGACACAAACTATATAATATAAGCTTTTCAAAAAGTCATCAAGTGTCCAAATCAGGATTATACAAAAATTTAAATAAATCTTATAATTTAAGATCGCATGTTGACTATGTGATTAAACATTAACTTGTGAGAGATATTAACTTGTGAGATTTATTTAAATTTGTGCATAATTCCATTTTGAATACTTGATGACTCGTTGGAAAGCTTGAAGTATTAGTTTCTGTTCTAATAATTTATTTTCCAAAATTTTAAGGGTTTCAAATCTTAATATGGACGTTTTCCTTACTATCTCATAGTAAAATCTCAGTTTACCAGAAAATCTAATTTTGTATTATTTATTAAAAATTATGATAGTTTATTTTAAAGCTTAAGATGTCTATTTTACAATCATAAAGTTATTTTCTTAACTTTTTGAGCTTTCCATACTGTATAATTAGGTTTTACTACTGTTGGTCTCATATATGTACCATATGTTCAGATTTGTGGTTAAACTTAGAAAAATTATAACAATTCACTCACAAGATCAAATAAGGCAAAAGATATGTCATAGAAAAGCTTATGATGTCTAGTTTATACGCCAAAAACAATATTCCAAAACATTATGGTTTACTACCCAAAACATATAAAATTTGTAGCTGGTACAAGGTTCCAGCAAAATTTTTCGGCTCATAGAGTTAAATTGTAAAATTCATCATAAATTACATATTTATCCGTTCGAGACGCAAGATACCTTGTTGGAAATCTTAATGAATCTAGTAGTTATATCTATAGCTTATAATCCAAAATTTTGAGTTTAAGGGGTTCGGATTCCATACTGTATCCCAAAGGTTCCTTTTCCTTCTAGTTTAGTGTCACAACTTCAAATGCACATAACTTTATACATACATAAGCAAACCAAGTGATTCCATAGCCTAAAATAAAGCTTATTCTCTGTAGAATCTTACCATATAATTTATTTTTTATACCAAAGTTTCTAACTCATGACATATTATCACAACAACCATGAGCTCTAATAAAGTTCATAAATCTTATCGAAATGCTCCGTGGATCCTCAAAGACCTTAGACCTTCAAAGTTCTTCTCAAGACCTTTGAGGGGTAAACGTGGAGAACCAAAACACAAAGAGAACCACTAAGTTACTTTTAGTAATACGTCCTCTAACTCTGCTTCACACTTCTTCAAACTTGGTAATGTGGTTGCTTGGAGCTTGAAAATGGAGGGAAAATGGTGCTAGAGGGGTGTTGGAGCTGGGAAATAGAGTTGGTGGTTTTTGAGGCTTGGTGGAGGCTAGAGAAAACTAGGTTTTTGAGCTTAACTTGTGTGAGAATGAAGTGAAACATTAGGGTTTATTTTCAGCCAATGTAGGCTATAAAAGAGCTGTATTTTGAGGGGTCGACGTGGAAAATATTGGATGATTCCCTCCTTGAATTGTCGCCACTTTGAGGGGAGGGTGAAAATTTTGTTCTACAAAGTTGAAGACAAATAGTCCCTTTCACATGTACTTGGTTTGTGTTATGTTGCCTAAACGAACTATACCATATCTTATTTGAGGTTACATGTATGCACCACATACCCCTTTTCTCTTTGTTCAAATTTCTTCTTACTTTGACTACAAATATTCGAATCTCCCTCATGGCTTCCCATTTTATTTTTATTTTGTTTTTCTTTCTTCTAATTTTTCAACCATTGACTAAAGGTTGTCATATTTGATCTCACCTTGAATCTTCCACTACATCAATCCTTGACCTAAGCTTCTATCGGTCACTTTTAATCTAAACTTTGACAATTGATTTGTCTAGGATCCATTAACATAAAATATACACCATCGAATCTCCCTCATGGCTTCCCATTTTTATTTTTATTTTTATTTTTATTTTGTTTTTCTTTCTTCTAATTTTTCAACCATTGACTAAAGGTTGTCATATTTGATCTCACCTTGAATCTTCCACTACATCAATCCTTGACCTAAGCTTCTATCGGTCACTTTTAATCTAAACTTTGACAATTGATTTGTCTAGGATCCATTAACATAAAATATACACCATTGATTTCAAATCTAATCACCATTCTTGATCAATCCTCCACCTTTGGATTTACTGCTAGTTAATCTTAACCATTCATCTCATATTTATAAGATACATCAATTTTTTCCCAATCATACTCTCAATACTTAAATATAATATGACCAAAACGAATACTAAGGTCATCAAATTGACCTACTAACAATAATTAGGATTCATTCTCAAAAATTGACATTTATGCCAATAGCATGACATAATAAATTTGTCAAATAAATTATATGTCGTTCGACCTATTTTCTATTTATCTATAATTTCTCATTTAACAAGAGAAATTCAACATTATTAGAGTATCAACATTATCATATGGATGATACATATAAAATCATTCATAAACTTAAAATCTGATATTCATCAAACTAATTGATGAGAAGTATATTAATGAATGAAATCTATGATAATAATTCATGAAATTAAGTCTATGAATTTCTAGAGTGTCACAATTAATGTCAACTCATCAATGTGTTGGGAAGTTGACAAGTAGATTGAGACTTAAACATCTGTAAAGATCCGAAAAATTAATTAAGAAAATACTATAATTAATTTGAGATCGACAGTGTAATCTTGAATTAATTGAATAATTAGTATAATTTTTCATAAATTAGATAAATTTTCAAAAATTATAGGTTAACCTACAAATATTAAAAAATTGTCATTTGGCCCCAAATGTTAGTGAATATTTAAAATGAAATTCCTTGTGGATTTAATTATAGATTGAGTGAATAAATTGAGTTAGGTTAGTCACAAATAATTAAGGGTCTTATTTTTTATTAGATCCCAAGTAGTAGGAATAATTAAAAGGTCTAAGTGTTGAAAGTAATTTAATTAGAATAAGTAACCAAGTTGGTTATCTGGTTGGAGTATAAGAGATCTATCGGATAATTAGGGGGTATGTCACAAAAATAAAAGAGGGTTGATTTTTACTTCAAGTTAAAAACTATTACAAAATTACCATAAAAATGATGTAATAAATTTATTTTAAACATTATCTTTTTAGTTTCTCTCTTCTCCTCACTCACTCTCTGTCCCTCTCTCTCCCCCCTCCACGTGAGACACCAAACCTGATGCCCCCCCCCCCCCCCCCCTCTCTCTCTCTCCTCTCTGTGCATTCTCATCCCCAAAACCCTGGTTCATGTCCACTGACGGGGGGCGGGGTGCTGACTTTTTAAAAAAAATTTATATAATCGGGTTTTTTTAATTCAAAAAAAATATGTACGTGTATAAATTAATTTTTAATAACTCTTAAATTAAGAGTTATCTATATTTTATTAAACAAATAATTTAAATTTTAAAAAATAAAACAGTTTTATTAAATCTATAAATATTAATGAACCTAGTGGTTTAATTTAAAATTTAAACTTAAATTACAATTTAATAGCTCAATATTTTAAATAAACTAACGGCTTTCAAAGAAAGTAAACTCTTCACTATCCCATTTCACTATTCTCAAAAAAATTTGGAAATTTACTCTTTTGTTCAAGGTGTTATTTTTATTTTAAATTTGTACTACTTATATTTAAGAAAAGAAAATGATATTTGAGGTATATGAATTTAACATAACTGCTCTTTTAATGAGAAAAGATATTATTTGCAAGCGTATAAAATATATATATATATATATATATTTTTCCATTTTAACAAGTGATATATTAGACTTGGAGTTTCAAGATGTGAAACTTGAATGATTATGGTATTATGAAGATATTAAAATCAACACTTCAATTGTATATAACTTACAATGATATGTTGTCCTATTTAGATATAATCTGATGTTTTTATGTGTCAATATATCATGAATTTAATAAACAAATACTGTTACATATATATAGGAATACTCTCATGTCTGACATCCAGCCATCTGACAGGGAGAGAGAGAAAGAGAGGGAGGGAGGGAGAGAGATAGGGGACAACCCAAGAGACTAAAATGTACAATCCAAGAGACTATATGGTACAACCCAAGAGATTAACTAGTACAAGTGTCATTCATGTCCGGTAAAAATGGAATGCCGGACATGAGAGTAAGTGTATATAGATGTTAGTATAATCTTGATTAAAAAAATTTTTGGCCCCCTTTACCAAAAAATCCTGGCTTTGTCACTGTTCATGTCTCAATCTCTCCTCATCAACCAAAGAGGACTCGTCGGTGATGGCGAAGAGGTCACGGCAATAGCTTTAAGTCGGTGAGGTGAAGAGGCCGCGATGGTTTGGCGAACTTCCCAAGTTGGTGACGACGGCGATGCTTTCTGCGAGTTGGTGACAACGGCAACGCTCTCCACAGACGCACAGTGCCACTCTTCACGAAGCGCTCTTATTTCTACACAATTCCAACGAGATTTGGCCGGACTCATGTCGATCTGGTGACGCCGCCACAACTGCATCTCCATGACGGCTTCTCTCTCCCTTTGAATAGGATTCCTTTAAAAATTGTATATTGGGATTAAAAGCATAGTTAATTTTTTTGTTGCATATAGAAGGCAGGTTACTCCCCCCACGCTCCTAAAACCATCCAACAATTAAACTTTAAATCTAAATTAATACTTCTTTACACTCTGATTTTATTCAATAAGGTCCTTTAGAAATAAATTCACTCTCTTTTTCCACCCATCAACTATCCAACTCGGATGATTTTTCTGTGTATTCTAATAAAAAAAAAACAATTAAATATCATGTTATAAATAATTCAATTGAGAACTTCTACAATGAGGACCCCGTTGACAAAGTAAAACATTTCAACTTTTAAATCAACTTTTAACTGTCGTGGTCGTCGAAAGCATACATCAAACTTATAATGAAAAATCCTCGTGTGATAACATTGAAAAAAAAAAAAAAAAAATTTCCCCATCGTCCAAGAGCCCCTGGCAACTGTGGTGGCTCCCTGACAAGGGCTTGCGAGGCGGAGGGCTCGTAGTGGTGCGACGGTCAACGCCGGAGGGATGGGTGATGGACGGCGCTATAGATCTGGTTTCCATTCATACAATGATCCGAGGAAATATGAAGCTCCGGAAAACACGAATCGCCAAAAGCATATTTTGATCAAATTTCTTCGAAGAAAGCATAAATTAAATCTGTCTGTTGGTCTCAGGTCATGAAGAATTGCCCAACATTTACAACCCCTTTTCGGGGAACCATATGTCAAGTTTCCCTTTCTCTTCTGATAAACCAAAATCATAACCCGGCCTCAAGAAATCGAACTCGTCAGTGGTACTTAAATCCGTTTCCTCCGTATGGTCCAAGCCCTTAGAGAGGTCACCATTTTCAGTCTGCAACTGGCATGAAAGTTTCGAAGACGTTTCACAGCAATTGTCCCAATAGCAATCAATGCCTAATGTTCCATTGTTAGCCCGATTGTGTAAGCTATCTAGGCTACCGGATGAACCGATGGAGCCGCAAGAATTTTCTTGTTTGTCCATCTTTGTATCGTCATTTGCAATGTCGAAATCGAGTACAGGGTAATAACACGTGTTTTTATGCTCATCTTGCAAGCAGGCGTAACTATCAGCACAGCCACCGGACATCATAGTTTGTGTATTGAATGGCTCACTCAGCAGGGTATCAATTCCACCGTCGAGGCTGCTATACCGAGTCGGGTCCGATGGTCTTGCAGCTTCAGATTCCTCTACGGCCCTCCCAACAGAAAAAGAAAAACCATGCCCCTGGACTAACTTGGCATGCTCTTTAACACTTCCTGTTTCTCCGAGTTCTCTACTAGACAATGCATCGGTGGACCGCTCGGTAGACTGCAGCGGGTAGTCGGGGAAGTTAAGGAGAGCCACGGCGCCATACATGGCCTTTGCAGCTTCATCATAGGCAAGAGCAGCCTCATGGGCAGTAGAGAAAGTGCCAAGCCAAAGCCTTGTTCCTTTTTTACCAGTTTTGGTGCTTCGACTATTCGGTTCTCGGATTTCGGCAACCCATTTACCCCAAGTCCTCTGCCTAACTCCTCTGTAATTGCACTCCGAGTTTTCGGGACCGCCTTTCCCCACCATACAACCCTTTTTGGAGCCTTTGGCTGGAGACCTGAGACTACCCCCTTCTCCTCCTCCTTGTAGAGAACTATGTTGGCTGTTGTACTCCTTCCACTTTGCTAAAGTATCCACAATTGATTCACTTCCACTTCTTCTCTTCCTTGGTTTTCTCTTCCTGAAATCCAACACAAAGAAATCTCGTTTTTTATTATCCATTAATATTTGGTTTTTGTTATCCCATATTTCCCTAACATAAATGCCCCAAAAAAAAAAGAAAAAGCACACATAAAGGGAAAACAATCTTACTTGGGAACAAGCTCAGCGTTCATTCTCTTTGTGATTTACTCGGGTGCTACTTCTCCCTCAACTCTTGTCTGGATAAAGCCAAACAATATATATGTATATGTAACAATTTGTTACCTGAGTTTTTTGTATTTTTTGTGTGTGTTTTTTTTCTCTCTCTCTCTCTCTCTCCTGAGTTTCAAAAGAGAGATCATATGGAACAGAGTTTGTTTGATTTTATAGGGGATTCAAAAGTTTCTTCTTATGTCCTTTTTCTGGTGAAAAGGGGGTCAGAGGAGAGTTGTTCTCCTGACAACCCCACTATTGCCTTGGGGACGAAGCAACTTGCAAGTTCTTTTTTTTTTTCTTTCTTTTTTTTTTTTTTTTTTTTTGGTTGTGAGTTCGATCTCACTTTCTTCTCCGTGGCTTCAGAAACTCCAGCACCAGCACCTGAATGTGACGTAATTCATGACGTTTTTTCTTTTTTTAACTGGCTCTCCTTTCGACGTTGTTTTTTCTTGCAGCCCAAGGTTTTAAGATATTCCAATCTTGCCCCAATGATTTTCGACAATTCCATTTGGAAACCAAGTTCTTGCCTCTAGTGGATACTTATGTCTTCCAGAAACCACGAAAAGGAAATATCTGTAGAGACGGATATAGAAATTTTTTTTTTATTGAAATTTACATAAAAAGAAATTTTTTTTAAAATTAATAATTATAAAAAGTTTAAGATAAAAATAAATTAAGTGTTATAGAGCATATATAAAAATAAAAAATAAAAATAAAAATATGATTTAAATTTTAAAAAATTAAGTGGGCCACTGAGCCTGATATAAATCCGTTCCTGAATATGTGGGTAGTTTGCGACAAGGACAAACGGTGTGAAGAAAATGTCTTTTGGTATAATAAATGTTTATCCGTACCCAAATCTAATATGAATTTATTAAGCTACGCCTACATATACCAACTAGCCAACTGGATATATTTTAAAAATTTTATTTAAATAAAAATATATATAAATAAATAAAATATCAACAAAATACTTGAAGATGAAAAAAGAATACGTGGAAAAATATCAAAACGATGAAAAAATTAAAATATTAAGAATAAAATTAAATTAATACAAAAAATGATTAAAAAACAAAAAATTTTGTTTTAAAAACAATGTTTTAATAAAAATATATTTTCCTAAATCAATATGATTTATTTATAACAAAATATCTAAAATCAATTACATGAATATATAAAAATTCACAAAATATGAAATCTATTTTTTTAAAACAGTATATAAATAAATATTTTTATTAAGAAAAAATCTTTTTTTCCCCTCTCTCTCTCTCTCACTTCATCTACACTCTCTCCCTCTCTCTCTTTTTTCTCTCTATCTCCCTCCCTCCCCCCCGAACAAAAGAAAAAAATCCGAAAAAAGTACTCCACTCAATTAAACTCTCTCTCTCTCTCTCTCTCTCCCTCTCTCTCCCTCCGTGTCAGTGGGGAAAACAAAAAACAAAAACACACAAAACCCAACAAAAGTACTCCCGTCACTCTCTCTCTCTCTCTCTCTCTCTCTCTCTCCTTCCCCCAAAAAAACCCCAAAACGCAAGTTTCCGTCCAAAACGCACGTTTTGGACGAAAACAGTAAAAAAAAATTCTCCTTTCTATGTGTTGTATATTTTGTATGTATGTATATATATTATGTATGGACAAAAATGAAAAAAAAAATTGGGTCAAAAGAGAAAAAAAGAAAAAAGAAAACGAAAATTAGACCAAAAACTCCACCTCCCTCTCTTTCTCTCTCTCCTCACTCCCTTGCAACCTTGCGTGTGTCAAACAAAACCAAAAAAAAAAAAATTCCACCCCTCTCTCTCTCCCCCCCTTGTCAGTTGTCCCTTCCCAAGCTCTCTCTCTCTCTCTCTCTCCCTCCCTCTCCCCAAAGCGCGCGTTTCTATATTAATGTATAGATATATATATTTATAATGCACCGTACACTACAAAAATACAGTAAGTTAAATCCTACTGTTTTAGAAGAAAATTTTCTATCACTTTAATTATCCATTTAATACACCAAGTTCCTACAGTTCTTTGCTATTATAAATTTAGATTAATTATCCATTTATTCTCTAATATTTTTAGAAAATTTTGATTTGACCCTTAATCTTTTTTCTTTGGTTAAGAGATTCCCGAACTTTTTAAAAAGATATAAAAAAAAAAATTACGCTGTTCAATTGATATTATCATATACGTCATTTGTTTTATCTAATTTTTAACAATTGTTAATAAAAAAGACTTTTCTACATATTTTTCAAAGGTCCAAAGAGTATTACCAAAGAAAAAAGATTGAAGACCAAATCACATTTTTATAAAAGAAAATTAGGATGGGTGATCTATTTATATCTAATCTAATAGATTGTTTAATTTTCTTTTAATTAGTTAAATGGCCTAATGTGTATGTTTTGTTTAATCAATTTTCATTTTTCCCAAACACTTCCCCCCCCCCCTCTCTCTCCTCTCTCTTCCAACTTTCTTTTTCTCCCTTTGCCCGTTTCTCTCTTGACCATTGCTGGAGATGGCTGCTTGTCGTTCGTAGAGTTCTGGCAAGGTAGCAATCGCGAGGCTAACGACGATCCCAAGCTATGCGATGAAAAAATCTGCTGCTCGTCGTTTGGAGAGTTTCGGCGAGGTCGCGATCTCCTTGCCTTCGAGATCCGGTTGTAGTCGTGATCTCATCACCACCGATGGGATGCCAAGCGACAAGGATGATGACAAGGCAAGGTTAGTGACAGTGACTTCACAAAGTTGGCAAGGGTAGATTGGCGGTGAGGAAGAAAGAGAAAGAGGTGGAAGAGGTAATTGTCACAGGTGGGGGTTGGGGGAGGGATAGAGAGTTGGCCTTTTATTTTTTTGATTTTTTTAATATGGTCAATCAGTGATTGATTACAAAAATTAGTGAGTATTATTATGATCAATCAGTGATTGATCGGGTCAATCACTGATTGATTATAAAAATTTGTGAGTTATATTATTATATTCAGTGATTTACCCATAATCAATGAATGATTGACTGATTGTCAATCAATGATTAACCAATAATAAATCAATGACTGACGATGATCAATTAGTGATTTATCGATAGTCAACCAATAATTAACCAACGGTCAATTAGTGATTAACTATAAAATATGGTCAATTAGTGATTGATCATTTACAAAATTGATTAACCATTCAAAAAAAAAAAGTACTTTCAATTAATTTTTAAAAACTTAGATTATTTATTAAAAAACTTATTAAAAGAAAACCGTTTAGTTATAAACCCCTTTCATAAAAGATTAAGGACCAAATGGTTAATTTTCTGCCGTCTGTTTGACAATGAACGTTGAAAATTTCTAAAGTAGGGCACATTATTTTTCTTTGCTTGTAGAGCTAGTTTTAATAAATAGTTTGATTTATGCAAGAGAGAGGGAGCACTTTTATATCATTTATCATATATCAAATAGCAAATGTTTTTAAAATGGATACTCCTCCATCAACCGTTTAAAATTTAATTAAACCGAGTAATAAACAATGCCATACCGAGAGGAAAATAACCCCACCATAGAGTTTTTCTTTAGACTTTATACCAATTTATCAATGAGCAGATAAAAAAAAAAAAAATTAACCTCCACAATCTTAACCAGCTGGGGAGGTACTACCATATAAACCTGAAAGACACGATTCAAAAAAAGACCTTATTTAGCAGTCATACAGGCTTCTCAAAACGACAACCATGGGGAAAAATGAAAAACTAAACAAGAAGGGAATATATATATATATATATATATATTTATAATTATATATATATATATATATATAATAAAAGGCATCAGTAAGGTAAATGTAAATGGAAGATAAGAGATCAAATTGATCAAACATTGTTCCGCACTGCATTTAGCTTTCCTTTTACTCTTTACAAATACAGAGCAACTTCTGAAGATACAGAAAAATACCAAAAGCAAGGACCGATGATATCGGGAACTGCACAACATATATTTGGAAGGAGGCAGGCGTCAAGCCAACCTAACCTTCAAGATTTAACAAGAACACAAAATATTCAGATCAGCTTCCAGTAAAAATATAGGATCTGCAGTTCCCCAATAATATTCTCCTGAAATATGCCAAAAAGCGTCCAGTTGCGCAACGGGTGTAATGTCATGACTCCTCGATGTTTAACTCATCAGCAACAAGATCGGATCTAACTTGTCTGCATTCAGTGATTCAAGCAAGAAAAGGAATATAAAAAAGTGAGACCCAGGGAGCAGTAAACCGGAGGTCAAATTTTCAGATTTTGGAAAGCAAAATCTAGCTTTAACATAGGATGCAGTGGAAACGTAAAAACAGTTAAAATATGGTTTTAGATGATCAAGATCTTCTGGCAAGCTATTCATTCTTTAATTTGACTGATATACTCTGAAAGGAGGGTTTCACTTAAACTCCTCGTTCGATAGTGAATTGGTACAAGGAAATATTTAGAGATAAGTAAGCACAATCCTTGTGATATCCCACTGCTGGAGTGTGAGCTGGCAAAGCTCAAGCTACTATAAGAAACTCTGAAGTGAATGCGAACACTCTAGAAGGATCTACTTCAGAACGAAAAGAAGCATCAAATTCGACTTTCTAGATCGGACACTGCAAGGCTACAGGAAAAGGGAAAGAACGAAAAGATTGGGTGGTGGTCATGCAAGAAATAGTAAAAAAAAAAAAAAAAAAAAAGTGAAAAACCACATAAAAGCTCCGGGAAAGAAATGCTGTGTAATAGATTGTGTATACAAAACTAAAATGTACACAACATAAAACAAACGTAGAAGGGTTTTATAGATTCAGAAAACATGAAACCGAAGCACAGCACATCTGTTATAGGGTAATGAATGATGATGACGAAATAAGACAACAGAACTGAAATCTAGAGATATAGAGACTTTTTACGGAAGGATGCTAAAAAGATGAAGAGGATTTAAAATTCTCCTCTTAAGTTCCTAAACTAAAACAATTGCATCTCACTTGAGCTAAATAAGACTAAGAGACATGATTAACATGGGTTTGGGTACTTTGTTCTGGTGAGAACCGGTTCCATGCTTGGATATACTAATCGACACAACTAGGAAAACTTAATTGTCATATTACAAAAGGACTGTCGACTCAAAAGCAATTCATAGAACATAAGGTATCACTTATAAGGCCAGCCATTTCAACCTCCTGTGCATTTATTCTTTTCCATTTCTCCTTCCACGAATACATATGGAAACATACATGCTGATACAATTCACGTACACCTACGCAATTAGGTGTTAATAATAGCGAACCAAGGAATGGCTTTATTTGGAAGTATGTTTGTCTCCCTGTGATTGCTTATGTGAGAATAGATAGTGACACAGCCTGAAAGTATCATCTAAATTCTAACACCCCTGGAAGGTTAGAAAACCTTTTTTGTTTTTCTCCTTCTTATGATTGCAGCTAGGGAATATATGCATAAAAATTATATCACACTGGAGAGATCCTGACCCCTTTCTGTCTTTTAGGGCCTCAAAAAACCTACTGTTCTGACAATTGTTAATTTACATCATTAAGATTTTAATAAATGATTGAAGAAAATTGTTCAAATACAGACACCACTACTGGATGAAAATATGGTAACTTGCTCGTTTGGCCCCCAACCTTTGTACCAAGTACTCTTTAAAAAGGTGAAAAATGGTCATTTTTCTTAACATGTGTTAAAAATTTATTTAAAGGTAATCAAGAAAAAAAAATTACATGATTCAATTTATGTGCATCACACACACGATCTGTCCCATCAAAAACAAAAAGGTCGGGGGGACCAAATCGCAACTTTGTAAAAGGGTCAGGGACTAAACAAACAATTTACCGGATGAAAATAATGACCAAGAACCATTTCTAAAGTTCGGTGTTCATTGACAGAAACTCGAATTCAAACTAAACCCACACCACTTAAATGTATTTATCTAATTCTTTCTATAGAGTGTGCTGAAAAGAATGACCAAGAACCATTTATAAAGTGTGATGTTCAGAGATAGAATGTCAAATTCGAACTTAATTAACACCACTTAAATGCATTTCTCCAATCATTTTTTTTTTTACCAAGCATAGGGTCATTTTTAGTTTAGACAATCACATAATGTTAATTCTAGGATCATTTTCCGTGGCTATGATCACGAAATATTAATCGAATCATCTAAGCTAAACCAATAAAAGACAAATTAAAGTAAAAACCAGGGAAAAAAATTACCTGATAGTGATATGACCAAAACAAAAACTTCACGTAAGAATCACTCCCCTATTCCAACCCAGCTGACCTAGCAACTTTGTACCTTAACTTCCTATTTTGATTTTCCTGCAAAATTTTTCGGTCAAGAAAGAATTTCATTTTAGTATTAACATAAGACATATATCTCAGTATGAACAAATAGCAACAGACATTCTACTTCGATCAAAAAGCAAAAAAAAATCAAAACTTTACACAAAATCTCCGAAAATTTGCTGCATTTTCACTAGTTTAATAGCGATTAAGCAGACTCACCTGCTCAAGAACCTTGGCGGAACTCTTCTCCACGAGCCTTGCCAAATTCTCAATCTTGGCTAGCATCTTCTCGTACAAATCTTCGACACCAGAAGTATAATTTGCAGCCTCCGTCCCCATCAGCCTTCGCAAATCGCCAACCTCCAAACCCTCGGCGCAGAAATCCAATTCCCTCTGAACCTTCGACACCTGCTTCTTCCGACTCAAACCCTTCTCACTCCGGTCCTCGTTCATCGGCGACGTCCTCAAATCGCAGGGTAGAAGAGGAAACGGAGAGATAGGGCTGAAAGACCCGTAATGTCCGCGAAATGCAGGTCCGATATTGACAATGTCGATCGATTTCGGCTCGAACGACTGCGTCGAAGATCGGAACTGGTGCGCGCGGTACTCGTGCGTGTGAATCGCCTGGTCCTGATTCGGAGAACCGAGGAGGAGGAAGACGCACGGCGCGAGTCTGGTGGCGGTCGGAGCGTTCTTCACGGGAAAAGCGAGATCTCTCCTCGAGGAGAGAGAGGCCGAGACGGAGAATTCTCTGAGGGAAGGACGGAGAGAGGATTTCCGGCGGCCGGAGAACCAGCCGATTATGGTTTTTTCCACGGTGGTCTTCGTTGGAATCACCGAGGAGGCGCGTGAGAGAGGGAGAGTCAAGGCGGCCGGCGGAGTCGTAGAAGCTGTTGATCGTGCCGGAGCAGATGAATCCGGTGACGGTGGCGAGGAGAGGGGAAGATGAATCGGAGGCGGTGGAGGAGGGGACGTCATCGGAGAGGTTGGAGGGGAAGATATGGGCGACGTGGCCGAAGAGGAGGCCGTCGACGGCGCCGGGGGAGAATGAGAAGCTTTGAATCATGGAGGCGAGGGTTGGGCCAGAGATTGCGACTTTCTGGAAAGGAAGGTCGTCCATGGCGGTCTCACAGCTCTCATACAGTAGAGTAGAGAGAGAGGGGGGAGGGAGGGAAGCTCAAGGAAGGAGAGAGAGAGGCTTTGGAGTCTGGTGAGAAGTAGAGAAGCAATGTTATGTCGTCGTTTTTACATTTGGCTTTTTCAAAATGAAAAAGTTGTTGTCGTTTTCAGCGAGAATGGGAGGTTGTCGTTTCTTTTTTTTTTAATATTTTTTTTCCTTAAAAAAAATCTTGAAAGTTAGACGTTACCAAGAGTCCGTTTGGTGAATGAGTTGAGTTTGAGATTAGATGAAATTTTTAAGTTTGAGTTGAGTTGATTTTTTAAAAAGTAGTTATAAACTTTTGACTTTTCATAAAAAGACAAAAATTAAGATGAAAAAATTGAGTTGAGTTTGACTTAAGTTGATTCACCAAACATAGGCCAAAAACAGTTTTCAGGAACAATGAAATGAGAAGCCAATCATTTCAATAACGTAGCAACTAATTTATCTTCCGTTTGTTTCAATATTCAAGAACATTTGTATCGTTTTATTAAATTTTGATGACTTAAATAAACGTTTGGAGTAAAACATTTGGAATGTCATCCAAATGATATAAAATGATCTATTTAGCCTTAAAAAAAAATAAAAATAAAAATTGACCTCCCTTCAAATTTGACTCTATTTGAATATATAAGCAGAGTACCATTTGAGTTACTCTTCTATGTAAAGTATCATAACTTCTTTTCCCTCCACAAAATATAAATCTATCCATGATAATTGCTCCATCAAAAAAATACCCATACGTTTAGTTTCAACGACTTAATGAACTAGAGAAAGGATTTGACAAACAGTAGTTCCTAGAGCCTTTAGGAGTTGAGATGATTAATTGATAAGCATGTAATATTTTGTTCATATAAACAAGATAAACAAATATATAAATTCAATAAACAACCGTACACTAAAACTTTTTCTGTCTTTTTGAACAGAAAAACAAATTGAAATACAACATTATTACCTCCCCATTAAAAAGAATAATTAATTCTCACTCCAAATAAACCTCTCATGAAATACGTATGTATACACAACAATACAACACTACCAAAACAAATAAGAATGAAAGAATTTAAGGACTACCCCCAAACTAATTCAGCAAAAAAGGACTACCCAAAGTAAACCAATACAATTTCTTCTTCTTTATCATATAGTTTGCTTAAACCCCTTTCATTCATTTGGCGGTGGTGGTGGTGGTGGTGATTTGGTTGGTTCCTCAGCAGAAGTAGCAGCAGTAGCAGCAACATCTGGTTTGATCTCCTCTAGCTGATGCAGAACTTGCTGAGCTTCCGGTCTCGCTTCCGGTGAGGGATCGACACAATGCAGAGCCAACTTCAATGTGTTGAGCAACTCGTCGCCGATATTCGGCGCGTCCCTCATGAGCTCCAAATCGAAAACTTCATTAGTCCACTCCTCTTTCACAATGGAAGCCACCCACTGAGGCAAGTCCATGCCGTTCATAGGCTCCCCCGGGGATTTCCCCGTTAGGAGCTCCAATATGATCACCCCAAGGCTGTAGACGTCGGTTTTGTGGTTGGCCTTCTTGGTCTTGGTGAGCTCCGGTGCATTGTAGCCAAGAGACCCAGCGGTGGCAATCACATTGGTGTTGGCTGCGCTGGTCATGAGCCTGGAAAGGCCCGTGTCCGCAATGTGGGCGTTGGTCTGCTCGTCTAGTAGTATGTTGCTTGATGTTAGATTTCCATGAATCATGTTCTCTTGGGTGTGAAGATAGACGAGTCCGCGTGACACTCCCATCGCTATGTTCATCCTCGTCGGCCAATCAATGATGGTCTCAGGCCCGCGAGCTGCGTGGTAGAAATACATAATTTACATAAGAAATGCAAACAAAATAGTGCAATGTAGATCAACTATAATGAAGACATTTTGATTGTTACTTACCATGAAGAAAGGAAGCAAGACTTCCCCTGGGCATGTAGTCGAAAACTAGAAGCTTCTCTCCCTTGGGTCCCAAGTAATAGGCTCTAAGAGCAAGAAGATTCGGATGTCGGATTTTTCCAAGTGTGGCAACCTCAGATTCAAACTCTTTCTGCCCCTTGGTAGTCTTTTCCCTCAGCCTCTTCACTGCAACTTGGTTACCGTCCTCCAATGTCGCCTTGTATGACGTCCCATAAGTACTCTTCCCCATAATCTCTGCTGTTGCACACAGCAGATCATCAGCCGTGAACACGAACGGCCCGTCAAAGTGAACAAGCTTTCCCCCAGCTTCACCGCCGGATTGAACTTCGGTGCCTGCAGAAATCGCCTTCTCGGTGCTGCCAGCGGAAGCATGCTTGGAAATTTTTCCGCTCTTTCCGCTAGAAGCAGCCCTTTTCCTCAGGAAGCAACAAAGCAAGAAGCAGCAAAGTAGCAGAAGAACCACTAGGAGGGCACCAGCTGCTATGAGTAGAATGTCCTTCGTACTTAGCTTGTGGTGATGCTTCTTCTTCGGGGATTCGGGTGGTTGGGACGGAAGGATCTGCGGCGGGGGGCGATGGAGAAGGGCATGTGGTTGAACCACTATACCACACAGCTGAAGATTCCCCACAAAAGAGCTTGAATTGAATTTTTTGGACAGGAGAGACGGGACAGCCCCGGAAAGGGTTGTTGTAAGAGACATTGAAAGAAGTAAGATTGGCGAGGCGGACAAGAGAAGCCGGGATTCTCCGCTAAAATTGTTTCTAGACAGGTCAAGTTGGCTGATTCCAGAGATGTTGCCAATAGTTTCAGGAATTGGACCAATGAATTGGTTATCCTTCAGAATCAGCACGGAAAGATTGTGCAATCTGTCCAAGGATTGAGGGATCTGGTCATCAAGGCGGTTTCCGCCAAGATTCAACGAAACTAAAGAGGAGAGGTTCGAGAAACTATCGGGAAAACTTCCATTGACACCATTGTTTGACAAGTCTAGTATTTGGAGTCTTGACAGTGACCCTAACTCATTGGGTATGGTTCCAGAAATCTGGTTATTGCTAAGAGAAATCTGTTGAAGAAGGCTCAATTTACTCAACGGAATCGGGATTGTTCCCGAGATGTTATTGTGATCAAGGGTCAAAATTTTAAGTTGGAAACTATGGTTTCGAGCCCCACTAGCCCCCCAAGTACTAGGAATTGGACCAGAGAGCTTGTTGTGTTGCAAAGCGAGGATAACAAGCGAACGGGACTTTGTAAGGCTACTCGGGATAGAGCCCGAAAGGGAATTGTAGCTCAAATTGGCTCTAAGTAACTTGGTGGAGTTTACAAGACTAGGTGGAATAGGACCAGCGAGTAAGTTATTGCTTAATCAAGAGTTTGAAGCAAAGGGCAGTTACCAATTGAAGGAGGGATAGAGCCCGAAAGCCGGTTGTTGAAGAGGTAAACTCCTCTTAGATTGGGAAGGAACCCGAGAGACCAAGGGACACTGCCTGCAAGAAAATTGTCATGGAGACTAATCTTCCTTAGAGCTTGGAGCTGCCCGATCTTCTCAGAGATTCTGCCTCCGAGCCCCTTCCACGGGAGCTGGATGGCAATAACCTGACCTTTCACACACTTGACCCCTGCCCATCCACCCGAACAAGCCCCGTACCCGCTGTTGTTCCAGCTGCGAAGAACTCCTTCGGATCAATGAGGTCGTGTTTAGGCCTTGTAGCGCTTGGTAATCGGCTTGTGTGACGATTATCCCGTCCCACGACTCGCCTGAGACAACAACCACAAGCTGAACAAACAATAAGGCATATATGAACAAATTACTAAACAATCTGAGAAACTTATAGCACCTATTTCCCATCAACATTATAGAAGTTTGTTTCTTCACAACGAAATGAAAGGAAAATAAGAAGAGAGTTTAGTTTGGCTTAGTTTAATCTCTTCTTTTTTCTTGTTCGTATAGAGAGAAACCATAAAAAAAGGAAAGCTAGAAAATATGAGAAGAAGAAGAAAGATAAAGCAATGGAAATATTGAAAGTGAGAGAGATAGAGAAGCGGGTGCTAGCTGATAAAGAGAGAAAATCATGTGAGGATATTCATTTCAAGGTGAGAAAAACAAAGAAAAATTGTTTTAGTTTGGGCACAAAGTCAGGAGGCATATGGGGTCACAGAGTCTTCATCTTCGTTTATCCCAACGGCTAGTTTTTAACGGCCCTTGGTCTTTGTGTATGTTTCATGCTGGCCGAGTCGTTTTTCTCCAACGATATATTTCATGGACCACGTCAGCAGATACTACAACTACTACACAAGTGAATATTTACAAAAACTTGCCACTAGGGCATTTTTGGTTTGACCGTTTGACTGACTGTCCGTCGTTGGATCTGGAAGGAAACTTTCGGTACCACGGTCGGTCCCTTCTTCTGAGCTTTGGGCCTATTTCTGGGGAGTTATAAAAGTGCCCTTTTCTTGTAAATTTTTTTTTTTTTTTTTTTGGTTCTTTTTGTTTTAAATATTTTTGTTTATTTCTTTTGGCTTTATGCTTATATTCTTCTTACTGTTTAAGTAAATTCATTCTATTCCTCAAAAAGAAAACAAAAAAAAAGAAAAAGTGATTCATTTCATGTCCTTCAAAAGTGCAATCAAGTTGTACCAAAATGTAACAGAGGCTTGCAGTATTAGTTCTTAATATTCTTGGGAACTTGTACGAGACCATGAAGGATCGAAAAACGTATCCCCGTCCTAGTATGAGTTCAGCACAGTGTAACTTTTTTGCTATTTCATTCCATTGGAATTTAGAGATTTTATCCTTTTTTTGTTTTTAAGGCTTAATACCACAGGTTACAAATTCATTTCCCCGAAGTCAAATGGTTTTAAATGAAAATAAATTATATAAAATATCAGTTGTGTGTGAGTGAGTCTGTCTCAATTACCATGCACCGCATACGCAGGCATGGGTGATTCATGGTATAGGGCATTTTGTGACGCACTTTGCACACTGTGCATTGTTGTGAGGAGTTAAGGAGCACTATTTTTTGATTTTTTTTACTATATTTTGTAAACAAGAAAATTGAACTGTTAATTTTTGTTGTGACAAATATTCAACTGTCTATCTTAAACAAAAAAAAATAAATAAATAAATAAATAAGCAAATAAATCGTCATTGGTAGAAAAATATTTTAGGCCATCACTAATGCTAGCAGCCTAGCACCATAATGATCGACATAAAGTATTTTAAGACCAAGTCGTAATACTATAATTTATATGTACTTTCTGGTAATGTGGTGCGGTGCTCCCATTGTTCTTATTGGCGGTCTATTTATCTGATCCTTGTATCCCTGAAAGTTCAAGACCGTTGCGGATGATATATATTATATATATATATATATAACACACACATACATAATATATATATCACAATAATTGTCTAAAAACCACAATGTCTTTCTTCCAGATAACAGTACCGTGTGCTCAAAAAACCCGAGCAGTGGACTCAGGGATATACAAGTAAATGACTTTTTATTTATTTATTTTTGTAATTTCAAAATTGATCCATTAGTGACTATTCAAACTTCTTTAATGATTATTTTTGAGGACATTGGTTAATAAATTTTCTAATATGATCAATAATGATTAATTGTATGGTACTCATTGACCATATATGTTTAATTGATGATATCAATATGTGTTTTTATTGATCAATGGATCAGAAGAGTCAATCTAACATTTTAGATTTCATGAACGGTTCGTTTGTTTCGCTAGTTTGAGTTGTGTTTTTGAAGTTGAAATAGTAAATTTTATTGACTTTTCAGAAAAGACAAAAAACTTTTGGGAAAAAGACAGACTTTCGAGGAAAAAGACAAAATTTGAGTTGAAAATTGAGTTTGAGAGAGTGAACCAAACGGATGCCAAGTCTTTTAACCCCATCAGCCTCCACTCCCATTTTATGACGCGTTGGGGGAAATTGTACAAAATAGGATCTCCCAAACCCAAACAAATAAGAAAATCAGGTCAACATGTCGTATAACTTTCTTATCAATCTTCTTATGCTAATGAGAACATCAACGGCTAAAAAAAAAATTAAAAATTAAAAATGTAAATATAACGCGTCTTGTTTAACGCAAAAATATTGACCAATTTACAGGGGAAGGCTGATGACTGAGAATGAGTCAGCGAAAAGAACTTAATAGCAATTTAAACCATTCTACTAAAATATAAACATCAGAAGCAAGCTAACTAATCTTTGGCAAACATGCATCAAACGACTTTAGAACCCGAGCTTTAAAAGGCAACAAATGTAACTACAGGGAAAACTAACGCTCATGGATTCTAATCACACAAGTATATTGTCAACTACATCTACTAGTTCTGGGTTCTCGACATATCGAAATCAAAATGTACGAATGTTCAAGATATTGCAGAGACTGATTTGGTATCAGAAGAAGAATTTACTGTGAAAACTGAAAACCTCGCGGTAAAGATAAATCTGAAGCAGATCCAGTCCACATATTGAACCCGATAAAATATTTTTCCTGATCACACGGTAATAATCAGAGTAAATTCTCTAATTGGAATTTCATGATAGCCAATCATATTCTTTAGAAGAACATAAGCTTTGCATATAGGTGCATGACATGGAAGTTCATGTAAAAGAGAAGACGACTGTTGAGACAAAAGGAACGTCATTAGGAAACCATGAGAAGAGATCGTAGCAGCAACAGGGATAAGAGTCATAAAGACGACCCATGCTTGCCAAACCAGAAATCGAATTGATAAGTCTATTCTAACCCGACTTACACGACATATTGCTTTACAACTTATATGGCATCTTCAAACAGTGTGGGCAAAATTTTAAGCCTTGGCAGATTAAAACAAAAACAAACAAAAATGGCGTGAAAAAAAAAAGCAAGAAGAGAGATTTCCGCAGATGTTGTGGTTTTGATATTTGTCCATCAAATCTATTGCACAGATCTAGTAACAAAATCAGATTGCCGAATAAAGATCTAATCAACCAGATTTCTAAGTCAAAGAAGCATGAAGAATTCATCCACATAAATTTGCAAATAATAAAACAAAGAAAAGTTAATATGAATTAAAATGTAAGTTACAAATTGTATCATATGAATCCATAAACGGAACAAGAAAACAAAGTACTAATAGATCCAGCGAAAAATAAAAAAAGTAGTGAATTCTGTATAACACAGATCCATATAGATTGCGTCCACTATATCAAACATAATTTATAAGACAAAAACGTCTACTTTATTGCCTCTAAGGAAAGCTAAGAATTCCAATTTGAACAAATAGAACGAAAGTATTTATATACGGATTACCCGAGCGCGTTCTTCTCTTCCATTAGAGCGACATCAGATCGGAGCTTCATCAGACACGAGCGGCGACGAGGGCGGCGGCGGCGGCTGCATTGTTAGCGGCGCCGCTGAGGAAGGAGAGGAATCCGGTGGAGCGGAAGTCTCCTGCTCGTCCAAGAAGAGGTCCTCGGGAACCCTAAAAGCTCCGTGAGCGAAGACGACAGCGAATCCAAGCATGAGCGCGGAGATCAAGACAGATCCGACGCTGGTGAGGAAGACGACGAAGACGCTGAGCCCGATCAGGCCCCAGAGCGTCTGAGTATCGGTAAATGTACGGCCGAAGAGGACGAGGGGCTGATCAGAGGGACGGAAGAGATACAGGAAGAGCCACGCCGACAAGAGACCAAGGAGAACGAGGAGAGAGATCGGGTTGGTAAGGGCGAAACGGCGAGGATGCCGGCGACGATCGCCATGTAGTTGACGCGGAAGTAGGAGTAGTTCTTGCGGACGCGGAGGGTCGCGTCGGAGAAGGACTCCGGCTTGGCGAAAGCAGAGCGGTCGAAGAGCTCCGACCACGGGCGGCGCTGGGAGAGGCCGTGGCGGAGGGAATCGGAGATGTGGCCGATGAATGCCCGGAATGCCGGAGTCGAGATCGGAGCCTGTGATTGGGCTGAGCCGACTCCGGCGGTAACGGCGGCGGCGACGGGGGGCTGGGAATTGGAGATCGGAAGCACCGGCGGAGAAGAGGACGCCATTGTTACTAAATTCTAAAGAGAAAAGCACAGCAATAGAATTTCTGGAGACGAGAGGGAGAGAGAAAGAGAGTTTTCTCAATTTGAAGAGGTATTAGAAACGCGTGGACGTGGATTCCAAACGAGTAAGATTGATAGAAATAGCAAAGGACTTAAGGACTTATATGATATGAAAATTAAAATAAATAAATAATGGCTTATGCATCGACAAAATGACGAACTGTAAAAAAAAAAAAAAAATTAAAAAAAAATGGTTTTCAAAATGAGGGCTTTTCTCGTTTTTTGCTTAAGTCCGTTGGATTTGTTTGACTAAGGACTTGAAAAGAATCGTGACCGTTGATTTCATAATTTGGGACGACTGAACGAGTACGATGACGAAACGCTGACCAGTTGAATTGCGCCATATCACCCATTGATTAAGATACTGACCTATAATTTTCTACCCAAAAATAAAAAGATATTGACCTAAAATTACGAAAGTGCCATTTCTTTCTTTTTTGGTAATTTCCTTTCCTGTAACTGCAAGTTTCACTACGCGTATACATCAAGGAAGAAGATGACCCTTTCTCATTTTCTTCACAACCAAACCATGGACAAATATATATATATATATATATAAAAATGAAATCAAATATATATAAACGAAAAGGAGGTGTCATTTAGAGAGAGAGAGAGAGAGAGAGAGAGAGAGCTCTTGGCCAGACAACTAAAGATTACAAAGAAATGGGTTGAATTTAATCCGATTTTAGAATCAAGGATAACTTGATTTAAGGACAGACAAAAAGTCATAAGTGCATTTAAGCCAGAATACACAAATAAAGATTTGGTGGTAAACCATTTTTGTTGAGGCCATCTAAACTTTGCCACAATAAAGAGCACAAAGAAAAATAAGGACTTTGACAAAACCCACATTCAATAAGGAGATGCTAATTGCAATCATGCCTGCTCGATCTGGGCCCCACATTGTTGTGCAATCTACGTAGATCACACAGCGAAGGCCTACATGATTCAACGGCCCAGATCATGCACTAGCGAGAGTCGCATTCTTCTTGTACGAAAGTAACCTCAAAGATTGCAAACCATGGCAAGACCATGTTCTTGAATTGCATCACATGCAAATTTAGTATCAAATTAAGGATAAGCAAAACCATAACTTCATCGAAGAAGGGACTTCAAACAGCTTATTATAGTAGTTGAATACTGCCAACTCCATAGTCAACACAAGTTCTTTCAAAAATGCATACCATAAACACATTCAAGTTTTTGATTACATATTATCTTGAGCATACTCAGAAAAAGGGGCATCAAGTGCATGCGAGTTCACCCTTGAGTCCGAATTAACAGACAGTTTAAAAGGTAGATCCATTCCATCCAAAGTTGGAACCCTGCAAAATAATTGAACCAACAGAACCACATAAGAAATGGCATGCGAGTTAACGGATAATGCGGAACAGTTGGAAGGGGGAAAAAAAAAAAAACAAAACACGAAATACATCATTGAAGGAAGCTAAAAACAGTTTTTGATCAGGTTTCAATAGTAAAGACTTATTTACATGATTCTAGTTCTGGTGTAAAGCATGCAAACACTGAGCATATTCTTGAGTTTGATTGGCCTAAACAAAGAGGAAGGATGCAATGAGAAAAAATGCATGCAAGAGAACAACCAATCTTTTTGAAAACTTAAGAAGTTGAGGGGCTCGCCTTGGTGTCGTAAAACTTGAGGAAGTATCGCGACTTGGGCACAGACAACTTGGTCTCCAGAATGTTGGCAATTGCAGCACTCAGCTTCTTGTTCACGTCGGGGTTAAGGCCACCAATTGCGACCAACTCACCATAGGCAGCAGGTTGCTCAGACCCACCAAAGGAGATGGGTATCGAACCCTTCAGCACAACCATCACATACTGTATATCAATGAAAACAACATAGTTAAGGTTTTATCTTTAGCTAATCAGAAACTAAACAAACAAATAATTAAGTTAGGATGGTACGTATCAGCTAACAAGTGGTGAAAAATGGAACTGTATATAATATCCAGAGAATGCAACATGAGCAATGATTTATATCACTTACTCGCGAGAAAAACGATTCTTTATATCCATCCACAACTGAGAAGACGCAAAAATTGAGTAAATGATTTACAGTCTATCACTCTTTTTCTATGCCTAGTCCAAAATGTTTTCAGGTTTTAGACACAAAGCAGCATTTCCTACATTCTGAATGAGGGAAAGTTACCGGTAATTCTCACCAGAAACCCTGCCCATATGGCTCAATAACGGCATTCAAAACAGTTGATATCAAGCCCCAGTCTAAAGTGTAGGCATAAATCAACATATGCTTAAGTTATTCAGTTGTCTAGAGATTATCACAGAAGACTGAAAACCCAAAAACTCAGATCAGGGAAAATAAACTCCACGATTACCAAATCTCTTCGCCCACAAACAAAGTTGGTATTGTGCAAGATAGAGAGACAAGAACAAAAAGAATGTAAGCAGCAAATATGTTCACTAGAGGCATAAACAATAAAGCAGTGACGAAGTAGCTACGACACGAGCAAAGTTGAACACTCGTTCCATTGTTTACACGTTTCATACAACAAAAAATAAAAAGCCCAATTTGCCTACCTAAAGAATCTATGCAACAAAATCCCAGAGACTCTACACATATCAGTTACCAATACCATAGAGTTCAACCCAAGTTCATCACTAACCCCCATCCATTTTCGTTAACAACAGAATAACACCGGGTTTAAACTATCGGTCTAATACTTTTAGAACTAAATTCATCACCAGCCCAAGTTCACCAAATTGTAATATCCCCAAACTATCATCTTAATCAAATAGTAAACACCGAGAAAAAATTTCCGCAAAAAAAAAAAAAGAAAAGAAAAAAAGTTTAAAGAGAGCCATTTTAGGGACCAACCAGCCCAAATCAAAATATGACATGATACTCAATAGGGATGACAATATTCCCCGTGGGGATAGAGGATCCACCCCGAATGGGGTGGGGATGGGAGACAAAGTTAGGAGATGGGAATGAAATCTTATCCCTAAAGCTTAGCGGAGAGGGCAGGAAAGCACTCCCCGCCCCACCCCGTCCTCATATATCACACACATATATGTATGATTTCATATATATTTACAAGTATGTAATATTATGAAATTGTTTCTGAAAGTTGTGCATCCATTAAATTTATATTGAAACTATGAGGAATAAACAAAAAAGGATAATTCTATATTTATTTTCTATGGATTCAAGTTTTTTTAACTTTAAGTGTTTTATAAAAGTTTAATTTTAAGTGTTTGTAACATTTTGACGAGACTTTTAATAATTTAATTTTTTAAGATTTTATTTGCATATATGAAATCTTTAGTTTTAAATTAAATTTATGATGCATTTTTACTTTATTATTTATTTTACTTTATTTTATTTTTAAATCCCGCCTTCATTCAAGCGGGGATGGGGATGGAGATGTGAATGATTTTGGAGGCAGGGATGGGAATGGGAAAGCATGTCCCAGCCTCGCCACACCTAGTTGCCATCCCTAATACCCAACAATTATCCATTCAAATCTCTCTCAGTACACACACAAATATATATATAAGACTCAAATTCCCCACTAAAAAAGAACTCCAATTCGAAAAACCGAGATCATCAATTCACAAGTAAGTTTCACAAGGGCAAAATGTCAAAGTATATACACATGAATCAAAACAATAAACATAAAAGCAGAAAAGAAAAACGCTAAGCGGAAGTTCTTGTGGCGAGAAAGAAAACGTCAATAATGAACCCTAAAAGGTTTTTCTAGAGAGAGAGAGAGAGAGAGCGAGCGAGAGAGAGAGAGGCAAGGGAATCGTACAGCCTCGGGTTTGCCAATGAGGTTGGCGACAACGGAGGTGGCTTCGGAGAGGATAGAGGAAGTGTCAACGCCTTCAAGGTTGACGTTCGTCGAAAGGTTCAGGCACGGCATCGTCTCTCCTCTCTCTCTCTTTCACTTTCTCTCTCTAAAACACAAACACAGTCCAGTCGGTCTCGGTCACTGCAACAATTACAACCCACCAACCAGAAGAATACCTCTCTCACCCACTCCTCCTTCCTTTTTGTAATATCCTTTCGGAGGAATCCATCCAGATGGTCCAAATATTTTTGTGTTTTTGTCTCCCCAAAATGCCCCTTATTCACGTTGTTGTTGCTGTTTATTTTGTCTTGGGCCTGTTTGGGCTCCATTTTGGGCCACAAGTCCAAGTCCATCTTCTCCTTCACAATTAAGTGCAGGTAGGTTTAGAGATGTACGGACCGTTTTGGATATTTTTGATATTGGGTTAAAATATAAATTTGAAAGAAAAACTTTTGAAAAGTTTTATGATATAAAAAATAATATATTCGGAAAAAATATAAAAATTGATCTTGTCTGTTCTTCTCTTTATTACGAGTATTTTGACATAAAAATTATCTCATTTCGATTTGAAATGAGAAAATTTATAGAATTTTAAAATTTGAGTTTTTTAAAAATGGAATAGAAAGTTTGATGTAGAGTTTAAATTTAAATTCATATGATAAAATATCATCTGGAGATGTTACCCTAAACAGGCACGTAGTTTTGTTATGTTTAGTAGGAGGGATGAAAAACATAGGGGAATGAAGAGTAAAATACCTAGGTGAATGAAATAAAAATGAAAGAAGGAAGCTTTCTTCCATGTTATTTGGTAGAAAAAAAAAAGATGAAAGCAAAAGTTTAATCTAACGTGTTTTCGATTATACTCTTATATAGAAGTTAAAAGAAAATAAGGATAAAACAATGATTTCACCTATTACTTTTTGGTCAAACTTTTCCCTCCTAATTTATTTCCAATATTAGGAGGATTAAAATATTGTGGGTCACATGAATTTACTTTTTCATTTCCTTCCCATTTTTCACTCTATCAAACAACCAAAATTCTATATTACTTCCTAGAATTTCTCATTCAACTTCCTTCATCTCCCTTTTCCACTCTACCAAACATGCTTATGCTATGTTTGGTAGGAGGGATGGATAGGAGGGAGGATGGGAGGGTTGAAAGGATGAAGAGTAAGAATTGTTTGGTAAATTGTAATGACTCATACCTCTCTTTAGTATGATATTATACATTTTAGACCTCATGCTCGCATGGCTTTATTTTTGGGCTTCACTTCAAAAAATCTCATCCCATTAAGATGATCTCTTTACATATGAACCATCATATATGTTCATTCTCAATCGATATGGGATTACAAAAGCTTATCATTTTCCTTATAAAGACTAGTGATTGTCACAATCACTCCTCATTTAGGGACCAACGTCCTTGTTGGCCACACTTTCAGTTGAGTATAGACTCTGATATTATTTGTAACGATTCATGTCTGCATTTGGTATGATATTGTCCGCTTTAGGCCTCATGCCCATATGATTTTGCTCTTGGGCTTAACTCTAAAAGGCCTTATACCTACAAAGTAGTCTATTTATTTATAAACCATCATATATGTATATATATCTATTCCTAAACGATACGAGATTACACAGCTTATCCTTTTTCTTGTAGGGACTCGTGACTGTCATAAAAATAAGAGGGAAGGATAACATGACTCCATTTTTGTTTGGTATCAAAGAAAGAATTGAAAGGATGGATGGATTTTTATTGTGAAATTACAAAATTACCCATTTTGACTATTAGCAAACTATTTTAGCATGGGGTAAGTCCGCGGTAGAGCTTTTTTCATATACCACATCGGTAAAACTCATTTTTAAAAAACCATTAAGATGTGATCTAACGGCTGAGATGTTGCTAGTGTATGGTAATTATAATGCATTTTATCTTATATTAGTCTAAACTAAAAAATTTTAAAAAAATAATTAAAAAAAAAAAGAAAGGAAAGGATGTCGGAGGGGGTCATTGAAGGTCGTCCGAAGTAGGTGGGGGGGTGTTGTAGGTCGGCGGGATCTGGCCGCTTTCTCGTCGAGATGGCGACGCGGGGGCGGGGGTTACAGCGGGAGGCCGTTAGGAGGGGGGACCTTTTCTCTCGGAGATGGCGACAAGTGTTATAGGTCGGCAAGATCTGGCTGCTTTCTCGGAGGAGATTGTGACACGGGGGCTGGGGGTTGCAGCGGGAGGCCATTAGGGGCGAGGGAGGGGGGACCAAATCTTGTCGGAGATGGCGACGAGAGGTTGCAGGCCGGTAGGAGCTGGCCACTTTTCTCGCCAAAGATGACGATTGGGGAGGGTGTTATAGGTCGGGATCTGGCCGCTTTGTCACCAGAGATGGCAAAGGGGGGCGTTTTCTTTTTCTTTTGATTTCTTATTGTTTAATATATAATATATTGTTAAGATTATTATAATTATCATATATATATATATAATAAGATCTAAACTATTAAAATTTATTGAATTATTTATAAAATAAATTATATATAATAAGATCTGAACTAATAAAGGCCTTGTTTGGCAAAAAACTCTGTTTAAACTAAACTGTACTTTTTTCATCATGTTTTTTGTCTTTTTCCCCAAAAAGTTGTTTGTCTTTTCTGAAAATTCAAAAAAATTCAAAAAAATTTACTATTTAAACTTACAAATTTTAACTCAAACTTATATACCAAACACCCCAAAGTTTTTTTTTTTTTTTTTGCTATAAGTAAATAAAAGAAGAACAAATAATCACCTTTTAAAGAATTTGAAGATCATTTTGATTAATTACTTTCGTAAATTATGTACATTTCTCGTTTGTCGTTGTTTGGAAGAATGTCGTTTTTTGTTTGTTTGCGCTGGAAGCACCACAACCAAACGGCAATAGAGTTAGCGTGGAACTTAAAAAACAGCCTCACTCTCATCTCCGTCCAACACACGCACTCTCTCTCTCCCCTCTCTGTCTCTCTCTCTCCCTCTAAAATGGCGCAGGCTGTGTTAACTGCTTCAGTGACGCTCGCACCTTTCAATCGTATGCTCTCTCTCTTCTCTCCCTCTAATAAAATTTATATTTGGATCCTATTTCTACTATTTACCAAGCTTTTCCCAATGGGTTCGTCTGATTACTTGAGAAATCGAAACGAAAAATTGAAATGAGAAAAAATTGAAATTTCTTTCATGGGGTGGTGGTTAATTTTCAGGAGGGGTTAAGGTTAAGGTTAAGCAATGGAGCAAATTGTTTTCTGGGTTTTCGAGAAGAAGTGGGACCACCCGTTTCTCGTTTCCAATGAACAAGAATAATAATAACAATAAGAGTACAAAGAATGGAGTTGGGGCATTGAAATTTGCTTCGTCCGCCATTGGAGTCAATAGAGGTGATGCAGACATCTCTGAAGCTCAAACCTCCCCCTTCTACTCTTGGCCGGATAACAAGGTCCAACTATTTTTTTGTTTTTTTTTAAATCTAAATCTTCTCTCGTTTTTAGCTTTAATTCTTGAATGTTTTATGTCCATTTCTAAGCAACTGCATTATTCTCATGTCATTTAATGTACTCGGATAGTAAAAATTAGGAAACAATTAGTAAATAAACAGTGTTTAAACTATTTAAATAACTGGACAAAAAATTTTAATTTATGAAAATGACTGTCAATTAGTGATTATTATAGTTAATCAGTGAGCATTTTCCTTTGTTAACCGGTATTTCTCGTGGAAAAAAAAAAGAGGGCTTGATCATCTTGATTTTGAGGATGTAATGTGGGGTTAATTGACTCTTATCTCTTATGTGTGTGTGTGTGTTTGTGTGTATGTATTTTTTGGTTGGATAAATTTCACGAATTCCCCTGAATTATATCATTAGTGTCAACATAGCTCACGATGTTTGAAATGTACTTGTTGTACCCTATATTAATATCTCTAAATTCACCCCGAACTTTCACTCTCGAACTTTGAGACATGTTATTTATTTATTTTTTATTTTTGGAATAACACATGCGACACTCATGAGGAGTGCAAGATTTGTTCTCTACTTTTTTGCCCTCTTTTCTTGCTTCTAAGCAACTACTCCGAGGGGAGAATGGATCTAAGATTTGGTGGCCAATTAATTTATTTGGTGTGAGGGAATTCGTTAATTCCTAACTTTAAATCAAGTGATAACTGAAAACAATTCCGTACAAAAAATAGCACATTTCAAAGTTCGGCGAATCTAGAGGTATATTATAGTTCATGGGCACAACAAGTATGTTTTAAAGTTCGAGAGGCAACACTAGTGACATAGTTCAGAGGGAATTCGTAAAACTTTTCCTTTTAATATTAATATTCATAGACATAACTTTATTTATTTTTTTTTTCCAGTTTTTTTTCTTCTTTGGTTCTGTTTCTCCATTCTTGTTTTCATCTCTTGAGGATCTTTTGTTTTCTTTCCTTTGTACTGATTTCAATGTCATTAAAAGGAAGTTTCTTATTTATTTATCTATTTTTAAAGAGCATTTTTATCACTGGAGTTTCTGGTTGGTGGTTACTTTGAAGTAGGCCATATCTTGTGCTGTGTCACTCATTCTATGAACGAATTCAGTTAGTTTCTCTAGTCATGTAATCATGAGAATGTCTTAGCTTTGGTCATTATATGTTTCAGCAGCATTTTTGTAAATCTTTTTCTCTTACAGAAACCGAGGGTATGTATACTTGGTGGTGGATTTGGTGGTCTCTATACTGCTTTAAGACTGGAATCGCTAGTTTGGCCTGATGAAAAAAAGCCTCAGGTATGTTATGATTCAAATTGTGTCTTCGTTTACATTTGATTCATTTTGTCGTAGACTGTGTCACAGTTGCATACCTAGTATTTCAATGTCCTTAAACTTTTGACCAAAAATGTTTCAGACTTGTGTGCGTGTGTACTGAAATTGCATATTGTTGACATGGAGGCCTCAGCATGTACTTCTGTTTGATAAGTTCCGTGACATTTTGCATTGTCCTCGTCGTTGCATGAACTCCAGAATTTATGAAATTATGTTATAAGTACCACAGCCTTTGAAATGAATGCAGTATTAAAATAGAAGTGTGTGTTATTGGTAGTCGAATGAAATTGCTTTTACATCGTTGGAATGTCCTTAACAGCGTCCGTTAAATCATTTTATTGCAAGTTGACAGTCTTTCTCAAAAGACTACTTTCCAAGATTTCAGTCTACTAAAATATTATACACTTGGTAATCTCTGAACCTCTGGTACTTTATTTATGTAAAGTTATCTGTATGTTTTTAAAAAAATAAATTAAAAATGGAAAAAGAAAATTTTCTAGTGTGGATTTGCTGGAACGCATTCAGGTGTCTCATGTGGGCCGAAACTTAATCCTTTAATGGGATTCGATGATTATATCCACGACCTCTTTCTCTTAAGTACTGTTGATCATTCCCGTATTGTTCCTCATGGAAACTTTGTATTTAATTCCAGGTGCTTCTCGTTGACCAGTCTGAACATTTTGTTTTTAAACCGATGTTGTATGAGCTTCTATCTGGAGGTACGGTGTTCTGCATTAAGTATCATTCCATCGCTCTCTTTTTCTTTAAGTAATTGACTTCAAATTGTTGATATGTGTTTCTCATACTCATCCACCAAATTGTTTACAGAAGTAGATGAATGGGAAATCGCTCCTCGGTTCACAGATTTGCTGGCGGGCACCAGCGTGTTATTTTTCCAAGACAAGGTTAAATCTTTACATCCAACCGATCATTTGGGAAGGAATGGACCTGCAAGATCTACTTGTGGAGGGACAATACATCTTGAAAGTGGTCTTCTGTTGAATATGACTGGTATATCTTTAACCTTCCCCAAATGCATCTTCTTTTTGCCTTTATTAAAAGTAAAGATTGTTCTCAAGCCTGAAGTGAGAGATATTGCTCTCTTTCTTTTGTGTAATGATACATTTTGCTGTTTAAAGCTCAGTTTGGTAGTGGCGATTGAAAAAGGAGCAGAAAGATAAATTTGTGAAAGATTGAAAATGCGATGGATACAAAGGGAGTTGCTTTTCCTTAATGTTGTTTGGTGAATTGGAATTGAAAGAAAATCAAAATATGATAGGATTTCCAGGTTTTTTTAATTTTATTTTTTTTTTTTATTTTAATTATTTTGTTAGCTTAAATTTAATAGGTTTCCATGATAGAATAGATAAAGAACAGAGAAGAACTGAATCATAGTTGTTTTATTTAACCAGCGAAACTCTACCATTACAAGAATGACGGAGTGTTAGTCAGCTCTGTCAACTCACCGTAGACTTAGATTAGCCAAGACCAAAACAATCAAAATGTGTCCTCTATGGTCTCTATGTTCCCCCCTATATACACTCCTCATTATGTCTTACTGAAAACAAGAAACAACTAGCACGTATCAGGCGAGTCTAACAAACTTCTTTCTACCTCCTGCGACTAAAATTCCTATCAAATAATCTACTTTGTTTGGTATTACATGCAAGTGTGAGGGGAGAGACAGACTTTGTTTGTTTAATTACTGTGTTGTCACTGAAATCAAGAACATGTCGGCATGAAGTTTGCTTTTTTAGTGTAGAGGTAGGATTTGATGTGACACAGGGAGAGGAAGATAATAAGAAACTTGTGATATTGAAATTGGAGAACAACTCTGATCCTCTCCACTTTCTCTACTGTTGAATGGTTTTTGGTTTTCTTGAAAATGGATTTTTGTTATCGGATTGGCATTTTAGTTTTCACTTTTTATCTTCTTGAACCGTGGACAGCCAGGCTTGTTATTGCTTTGGGAGCTGAAACTAAACTTGATCTTGTACCGGGTGCAGCAGACTTCGCATTACCATTCTCCACCCTAGAAGATGCTCGCGTGAGTGAATCAGGCAAAAATATTTTACATCATTTCATTAGGGTCACCATTTTTGTTGCGGATGTAGCACATTTTCCTTTTCCTTTTTCCCTTTTTATCTCGATATTCTTGTGATGCAGAGGGTTGAAAACAAGTTAAGAACACTGGAGAGGAGAAACTTTGGTAAGAACTCTCTGATTCGTGTTGCTGTTGTCGGCTGTGGTTACTCTGGAGTGGAGTTAGCGGCCACAATATCTGAGAGACTGCAAGATAAAGGAACGGTACAGGCAATCAATGTAGAAAAGACAATTTGCCCACAGGCACCACCGGGCAACAGAGCTGCCCTAAAAGTAAGCCATAGAGTTTAATATGCTCGGAAATAGATAGTTCTATACAGGATAAGAACTTGTTTCATTTTTAGAGTTTTCATGGTTTGCTAACTTGTCTTGTACGTGTGACGGTTGAATTTACTAGACATTCATAAGCACGTGTTTTTAACTGTTTTTTTTTCTTTCCCTATTTTGATAATTTTCTTCATGTTTGTCATACAAGCCCAGATTCTGTCTTGAGTACAAATTGCTTTCATATTGGGTTATAGGTTCTTTCAACAAGGAAAGTTCAACTTCTATTGGGTTATCTTGTTCGCTTTATAAGAAGAGCGGAAAATGTGGAATCTTCAGAGAAGCCAGTTGGGGGTGGAGTAGTCCAGGAAGTGTCTACAGAAAGCGATTCGGAGAAATACATATTGGAACTTCAGCCTGCTGAGAGGGGATTGAAGAGTCAAATTCTGGAAGCAGATCTAGTGTTATGGACTGTTGGCTCGAAACCTCTTCTTCTGCAGTTGGAACCTTGTGACAGGCCCCATGAGCTTCCCCTAAACGCCCGGGGTCAAGCAGAAACAGACGAAACTCTTCGTGTTAAGGGCCATCCACGAATATTTGCACTTGGCGACTCATCTACTTTAAGGGACTCAGACGGAAGGGCTCTTCCTGCCACTGCACAGGTGAGAATTGTAAAATGGTCCCAACATCTGTTCATCAAAATATTGCTCCTCTATTGTTTTGCCTTTCAATTCAATACAAATAGACGCTGTCTGAACTTGTCTCAACACCCTTGCCAGGTTGCTTTTCAACAAGCAGACTTTGCCGGTTGGAATCTTTGGGCTGCCATCAACGACCGTCCTCTTTTGCCATTTAGGTACTTGTACTGCAGTCTTGGGTGCCGCCATGTTTTCTGTTCTGTGTTTTTTTTAACGATCGATATTTGCATCCTTACTCTATAGGATACGTAAGTGTACCTTAGTTAGGCGTTAATGAGAAATGTCGATGTCTCATAAATGTTGAAGCTTTTGTTGTGGATTCCAGGTTTCAGAATCTAGGCGAAATGATGATTCTAGGGAGGAATGACGCTGCGCTTTCTCCGACTTTCATCGAGGGGCTCACTATAGAAGGTCCAATTGGGCATACTGGTAAAGCCCAAATTACACCCTATGTTTCCATTTCTCTATTTTTTCGGAATTTTCATAACAGCCAATCCATTGATGTTCCCTTTGGCAGCAAGGAAAATAGCGTACTTGATTAGATTACCGACGGACCAACATAGGCTTAAAGTCGGGATCAGCTGGCTCACCAAGACTGCTGTAGATTCAATTGCATCCGTGCAAAGCACTCTGTCGAAGGTTCTCTCGAGCTCGTAGATCGGCGCACACTTGGGAACGTAAAACATAGTTGTGTTTACATGATTCTACAGTATTGCTTCTTGTAGTGGTGATCATATTATCTTATTGTACAGTGTTCGTTCTAGTTTTGTTTGAAATTACAATTTTTCACTGGGAGTGGATATTGTAACACTATACATATAAGATTGGGATACTCGAGCAAGTAACTGAGGATTACAGGGGAAAATGTGAATTATTGGATACTTGGGTCGTTTGGACTTCCGTCTCCGAAACGGAGGTTGGTTTGCAAAACCTCCCAGTCTAAGGACCCTTTTGGGGAGGTTTTGGATATGTAGTTTTGGAGATATTTGAAGGGAGAAAGAGCAAAATATCATTTTTAAAAAGAGTAATAGTTAATTATAGTATAAATTTTAAACATAGTAATAAATAACATAATCAAATTTATGAAACATAAAATACAAAAAAAAAAAAAAAAAAAAAAACTTGTCTTCCTTTCTCTTTCTCTCTCTAATTAGAAACTATGTATATAAATTTGTTGTTAACATAAAACCGAAATTTCTGACATTCCCATGTTAAACTAAACATTTTCGTCAAAATTTCAATTG
>BKCH01001521.1:0-20957 GCA_008635985.1 Ficus erecta
GAGGGGGGAGGGGGGAGGGAGAGAGAGAGAGGCTATTTTAGTTATTTTAGTATAAAAATTAATCATTTCAGTAAGATTTTTAACGGATTTGGACGGAAATGACCATAACAGCAAAAAAAAAAAAAAAGAGTTTAGGTCATCTCGGCAAAAAAAAAAAAAAAGAACAGGGACCAAACCATTATCTTTAAAAGAGTTCAGGAACTATTTAGAACAATTACTTTAAAAAAAAAAAAGAAAAAAAAAAGAAAGAAAGAAAGAAAGAAAGAAAAGCTGAGCATAAATCATCTAGTAAATCCTAAGGCGGATTATGTAAGAGATCTCAAACTCGAATTCTAATATCAGTTATTATTGTATTTTAAAAAAAATGCCTAATGAAACTTAGATCAAAATCCACATTCTCATAAGAAAAAAAAAAAATAAAACAACTTAAAAAACCAATAAGTAAATAAAACGAATAAAAGAAGACAAACAATTTGCCTTATGCTTTTGGTTTTTTCGATAAATAGAAGCACTACGGCATGATGAAGGATCCTTCTTTAAATATTGCATTGTTTTATACATGTAGATGGTTAAATCTATAATTAAAGAAAAATGGGGTCAATGACCGAAACAGGACGACGGGCGAGTCGTCAGCCGGTTGTCGGCGTGTCATTAGCGAGTTGCAAGAAAATAAAGTAAATTACAAGAAAAGTAAATAGAGACAGAGACAACCGATTTTATAGAGGTTCGCCTGTAATCTCTAGGTTATGTCCTCTATAGTGCTTCCGGAAGCTTTCACTATATGTAAAAGAGCGTTACAATGGTGATTTTTAGTAAGATAGGGGCAGAAAGAGATGGAGGATGATGTGATACAAAAAAATTCAGGGAATTTTGTATGAATATTGCTAAGTACAATGTGTTGGACATCTGGAATGGTTGAATAAAAAAGGTCCCTAGGCTTGCGGAGTAAGCCTTGATTTATAGGGACTGACTTGATGCCTTGAGTTACCTGATTTTGGTAGAATATGCCCTGAAAGCTAATGGGTAGTTGTCCTTTTCTGTATTGCTTAACTTTCCAGTTCGTTAATGACTAGAAGATATTAGGAAACTGTCTTTTATGAGAGATCGGAGCTTGCTAGCTGATTCCCTGACCTGATATGTTGGTTTTGGTCTCCTGATCCTGCCTATGAAGTTAACTTTCCTTATTTACCTCTACTGACGTGCCAATTGCCCACCAGTCATTCTTCTGTTATCCGAGAGTTGTTCCTGGGTCTTCTAAACGGTATGTATCTGAATCGTCTTTTGCTATCCAATGGCTTATCTGGGGACATGTGTACGGTGAGAGATGAGGTGTGAAATTTGACCTCAACAGTAAGCCCCTACTCCGTAGTCGATTGAAAATTAGCTTAAGGAGTATTCATGTCTGAATTGTGCTTCCTAGCGACTGGGGAATGACGTGTCATCAACTCCTGGGTGACGCGTATTCTGATTGGGACGATTCTGCACGCTTTCGAACATGTGTCGCTTTTTGGGCTTGTGCGCCGGTTGCAAATGGTTGAGAAGACTTGCTAAAATCGACAAGACTCCCTCTGCACGTTTTACGATATTTGAAATGATGGAAAACTACCCATTCGATCTTGACCGTTGATGAGAAGCGATCATGAGCGTTGATTCAAATTTGAGCGTTGATTCAAATTTGAGGGGAAGTTAACATTTGGGATTTTAGAAAATCTTCCCATTTCTCTTACCCATTTTCCTTCTCTGATAAGCTTTCTCTCTCTCAGTTGCTTCCAAGTTTGAAACTCTTCATCTTCTTTTATAATCTTCTTCACAGGTATAAAACTCCTATTCCTTTGTCTCTTTTCTTTCATTTTCATTGCTTTTCCTTTTTGTACGACTTGCAAATTGTTGTGATTTCTCGAGTTTCTGACTCTGGGTGTCAGTAGGTTTGAACTTTACCACTGTTAGAATCTAGGTCATCTCTGCTATAATGGATAACTTGCAGAAGATATTCAAGGCAGCTCGCGAGACTACGGTGAGTCGTCGGGCACCACGCCGTCGGTGGCTAAAGTGGAACCTCTACTGGTTCACTCAGTCACGCTGATGGCGGAGGATGATGATCCTCGCTATGTCGGCTAGGGCTATCTGAAGAATAATCCATAATCGATACCGACTGCGGAGAGGATCGCAGGATGGCGAGAGTAATTTGACCTCCTGGCCAGGATGGAAGTTCGTGCTCCCTATCTAGGAGAAAGGGCTTATAATCCTTGTAAGGGTTGGTTTGCCATCTATGAGATCGTTGACTTGCTGGGACTGACCTTCTTTATCCCACGGCTGGCTTCGGCGATACTGGCCTAATACCAAATTACTCTAGGCCAACTGATGCCGAACTCGTGGAAGGCCATTCTCGGTGTTCATGGACTCGCGGATCAAGAGGATCTAATGGTGGGCAAAGAAGATTTCCATGCCCTGTATTTCCAGAAGCAAAACTCTGATTCCAATTGTTGGTTTGCCTTTGTGAAAATGAGTAGAAATACTCTAAAGTTTGAGGAGATCACCAATTATGACCACCACTAGAAGAACCGATATGCCATGGGCCATGGACTGATGGATGTTGAGGGTTGCCCGTGGATAACTCCACTCGTCTGGGGTCGACTCGATGAGTTGTCCAAGCAATTCGTGGGTTAAGTTGATTCGCTGTGACTTGTTGTTGCTTGTTGATAGGTTCTAATCTCTCTAATTGCTTGTTTTACAGAGAGCTTCTTGATTAAAGCCCCCCGGTTGTCTCCTAAGTTGCTAACACGAGTAAACAAGATTTTGTCTATGTCTGAACCTCCTTTTCCTCCTTCTCAAGTTGCTCGCGGAACTATGTCTTCTACAAATATGTCTGGTGAGTACTGAAGATAAAATGAAAGGTTTTCATTTTGTTACGTCATTTTTGGTCAGAATGACTTCTTTTACAGGCAACAGGAATAGCAAAGTGAAGCCTCCATCTGCTGATGAGATTTCAAAGCATATGTCACAACACAGGCCCGCTCTTCGCAAAGACAAAGCTCATGCTTATTCTTCCAAGCCAATCGCACTGAATGACGAGCCTTCGGCTACTCCTTCGCCAATTGCTCGTGTGTTAACTCCTAGGCCACCAAAGTGCAAGAGGGAGGATGAAGAATGGCACTTCGCTCTAACAGTTCCGCATGGCTTATTCCTGTAGGAGAATCATCATGCTATTTCCCAAATTGGTGGAGCCTTGATGACTGAGGCTGACTCTTGTTGTTTCCTGTCTCGACCTTTCACCGTGCTATACCAAGACTATTGTGACAGAATTCTCCAGGTGAAACGTTAGCTAAAAATTACCTTCTAGTTTGGTCGTTATGTTGTCGTTGTGAAATTGTTTTCTTGTCGTTGTAGGATAATCAGTCGGTCATTGCCATGTCTTCCCATACTATACTGCCATTGATTTAGAGTTGGCGGTCAAGACCAGAGTGTGGAAAGAACAGAAGGAAAAACTGGAGAAAAAGCTGAGGTAGGCCCAAGATTCCAATAGCGTGTTTTGTGGCCAGTTGGAGAAGGCTACAAAATCAATGAGGAAGAAGGATGATCACATCTTCCAGCTTACCGAGGAGGGGAGCGATTAGTACACCTTCGGCTGGTCTCGTGCTAGGCTCGAAACTCTATGTTAGTACCACAACGATAAGCAAGTGGATAAGGAAGTTGACGCTGAAATCCTGCAACTGACCAACTACTTCTCCAATGCTAAGGACAAGGAGCACGAAGGTCGCCTGAATGAAGTTGTCGAGACGATGACTCGTCAAACTGATGATGAGGAGGCTGCAACCAAAGAGTCACAAGAGGAGGCCAAAAAGACTATTGATGAAGAGGCCGATAAGAAAGAGGAGTGAACACCGTCCCCCCCAATCTATCTTTACCTGTGTTTTTCTTTTTCTTTTTCTTACCTCCTTTGCTCATTGATAATGATCTTGGGTTGTTGGGTTGTAATTTTGAACAACTTTCATTTGCTTTGATTTACTTTGAATTCCTACATTTGAACTCTTATCAATCCTTGCTTGTGTTCGAGTGTTAATCCATACTTGCAGGCTGACTCATTCTTAAGTCTTAGGGAAAACTGCTCCCTGATTCGCAGACAAACCATCTATGACTCATTGTCGAGTTGTGGATGATTTGCTATGGAGTCGTGGGTGACTTGTTGAGGAATCACTGCTGGCTCATTGAGGAGTCGATGTTGACTCACTGAGGAGTCATTTTTGACTCGTACTCTGCATAAATTAAAACTGATAAGTCTAGCAAAATTCAAATTAACAATTGAAAAATACCAAATACTTGTACTCATTATCCCTTCCCCAACCCCCCCCCCCCCCCCCCCCCCAAACCCAAGTCTTGAGTTGTTTGCTGCTAAATAGGTCATGACTTATTAGAAATATCATGAGAGCCGACCTGTCAACCTGATTAAGTGGCCTCGTAGGGTGTCTTCGATTGGACCCGTCGACCCAATTAAGTGGCCTTATAGGGTATCTCCTAAACCAAACCCGTCGACTCGATTATGTGGCCTCATAGGGTGTCTTAAATTGAAGAGAGACTAAATTGTTGAGTCTTGGATAAAATGTTTATTGCATGCATCGACCGTTGTCGGCATCAACCCCGATTGGTATTGATCAAGATGTCGACATTGGTTTGTTAAGCCAGCAGCAACCGCGATCGGCATCAGCCCGTGGGCTGGAATGGGGAATGTTGCCCAGCTTGAAGGGCCCTCTCTTTGTACCCGGGCTTTCCACTACGAATAGTGGGTGTTCCTACAGCTTTGATGTGCCACTTGATGCTCTGTGTAGGAACACTAGACACAAAGGGAATGGTGACCAGGTTGCAAGCCAAGTTTCATACCTGCAAGGGGTGATCAGTTCCTCACGACAAGGTGGGGGGTGAGTTGCAAGGAGGGGCCTCAATGGGCTGGGGATCCCATTAAGACTGTCAACAACTTTGTTTAAAGTCAATAGGATTGCTACCTAATAATCTGTCCCAACGGTTAATCGACTTACGGTTCTCTCTCGCTCCACGATTGGAGGCTTTGTTGCTCCAACTATGAATGCTCATTCGTTGCTTTTCGGGGGAGGCTTTCATTTTGCTGTGAGTGGAGGCTTTAGATGCTGGAGACTTTGAACCTGAGAATAAAGGGGATGGAACTATTAGATCTAGCGAATCCTCGTATCTGTTCATCTGACTTACGAGTCACAATTAACTTGTAGAATAGTCTGCTTGTTAACTCGCGAACGGCTTGTAGGTGCCCTCTGTCGGCTTTCCAGATACAGTTGAGTAGTCGCTTTCGAATAAAATGTACTTCAGGTTCCTTCCGTTATCCTGAAAAGGAATAAAAGGAAAAAATAGGATTTTTGTTAGGTCGAGCTGCACTCATTTATAGGTTCACAAGCTGCCTACGTATCCATGTTTAGAGATCAAGCCCAAGCATAGTTCGATTATTACAATCATATGGCCTTTATTACATAATTGCTAAGTTCTTCGAAAATAAAAATAAAAAAAGAACTAAAAAGAAAACTGCAAAAAACAGTACATGAAAATAAAGGACTTGATAGATAGTTGATTTGATAAGTGCTGCTCGAGTCGTTCTTCAATCGTAATACTTCCTCAGGTGCAAATCATTCCATAGATGAGTGCTTTGTTCCTCTTTTCTTCTAGCAAGTCTAAGCTCTCAGTCATCATCTAGTCATTCATGGCTTCGTCGGGCCAAGCTAGCTTGGTCCTCAGGTTGGGCATTCTGATGTCAGCTGGGATCACTGCATCTACTCCATAAACTAATGAAAAAGGTGACTCACCGGTTGATGTGCAAGAAGTCGTTATGCAAGCCCAAAGGACTCCCAGGAGCTCGTCTGGCCAGCCCCCTTGTAACTTTCAAGCTTCTTCTTCAAATTGTTGAGGATGGTCTTGTTTGTTGCTTTCTGCTTGGCCCTTGCGTTGTGGATACCTCAGGGGTTGAGAAGCTAAGAGTGATCTTCCACCTATCCCAGAAATCTTAGAAAAGGACGGATATGAACTGAGTCCCGTTGTCTGCTACTATCTCCTTGGCAAGGCTGAATCCGCATATAACTTCTCTCCAGACAAAGTTCTCTACGTTAGCTTCCTTAACTTGTGCAAAAGCTTTGGCTTCCACCTGCTTGGAGAAATAATTTGTAATGGCCAAGACAAACTTCCTTTGCCCGGAGGCAACCGATAGTGGATCCACAATATCCATGCCCAACTTTATGAAAGGATAAGGGCTACTTACAGAGAATAGGAGCTCGGCAGGTGAGTGAATGATTAAAGCAAAGCGTTGACACTTGTCGCATTTCCTAGTGAAGCTTTCGGCATCTGACTTTATTGTCGGCCAGTAAAATCCTTGTCGTATGGCTTTATGAGTAAGGGAACTAGGGCCTGAGTGGTTGCCGCAATCTCCTTCATGTATCTCCCGGATGATGTAAAGTGCTTGCTCAAGGTCAAGGCACCGGAGGTAAGGACCTGAAAAAAAAATGCGCAGTAGAGCTTTGCACCAATTATAGAGTACCTGGCACTTTGGATTTGCAACTTTCTTCCTTGCTTCTTGTCGGATGGTAGCTCGTCGTGTTCTATGTACCTGAGGATCGATGTCAAGTGTGCGAATCGTTTGATGAATAGTGATCGATTGGCGAATCACCAATCGAATCGTTTGACGAATAGTGATCGACTAGCGAATCACTGACTGGATCGTCGCTCAGCTGGCTGTCGTCTGGTGCCAACTTTGAGGTCAACCGATTAATGCAGAGCTTCTCGAGACACCCAACTGGGATAGTCCTTCGCATGGTTGAATCGGTTAAAGATCCAAGATTGGCTAAGACGTTGGCATGGCTGTTGGATTCTCTCAGAAATTGGTGAACTTCGCAGCTTTCGAATTAGGAGTGTAGTGCATTTACTAGCTCCATATAAAATGCCATCTTCATATCGCGTGCCACATATTCACCGCTAACTTGGTTCATAACAAGCTGAGAATCACTCATTACCTTTAGTCTTCTGGCACCAAGTGATTTGGCGAGTCGTAGTCCAGCCACCATAGCCTCGTACTTTGCTTTATTGCTGGAGGCCTTGAATCCTAGTAGGAAGGATTGCCCAATTATCTCCCCGGTTGGTGTCTTCAAGTAGATGCTCCACTTCTCTTCACGTTGGATGAGCCGTCGACTTGTAGTATCCACTCCTCGGGTGATCACCCGTTGTCCAAGGCCATTAAAGCCTTGGGAGTCAATACCTGGCATATTTGTATATGACCATGCAAAGCAATCTTTGTTAGCCATGAGAAACTCAACGAGTTTAGATCATACCTCAGGATCAAGTCGCGAGCCGATGTTGATAGCTCGGTCATGGTGTTCGAAGTCGATCGGGATCTCGTCTAGATCTTCTAATTTTGGCTCCTCGCACTGTGGTGGTGACTCCTTCTTCTACTCGTCCTGGATCTGTAATTGCTATAACTATTGTTTGAGTTTAAAGGCAGTGAGGTAGCATCCTCGTACATCCTTCTAGTCTCCATCTAATCTCTCATATTCCTTTCTTGGTCGGGAAGTGGATGACTAAACAACGACACAACTCCTCGTTCTCTGCTAGTAGGCAGGCAATCCGCCGATCGCTCTTTTTCTATCGTTGTGGTAGTTCTGCGAGCGCCCGATCAGTCATCTGTTGTGTTGTCACTGTCTCGCTAACAGCTAGTCTGGAATGGTTCTAGAGTTGTTGTTCGTCATGTTGGCTATCGCCGCGACGTCTGTGTTGTCAGCCATAGGCCCCATGATGGGTGCCAAACTGTAGAGGGGTTAAATCTACAATCAAAGAAAAATAGGGCCAATGACCAAAAAAGGATGACATTGTGAGTCATCAGCCGGTTGTCAGCGTATCGTTAGCGAGTCGCAAGAAAATAAAGTAAATTGTAAGAAAAGTAAATAAAGACAGAGACAATCAATTTTATAGAGGTTCGCCCGTAATCCCTGGGCTAAGTCCTCTATAGTGTTTTGGGAGCTTCCACTATATGTAAAAAAGAGTTACAATGGTGATTTTCAGTAAGAAAGGGATAGAAAGAGATAGGGGGTGATGTGATACAGAGAGAATCAGGGAATTTTGTATGAATATTATTGTGTACAATGTGTTGGATATCCGTAATGGGTGGAAGAAGAAGGTCCCTAGGCTTGCGGAGTAAGCCTTGATTTATAGGAACTGACTTGATGGCTTGAATTGTTTAATTCTAGTAGAATATGCCATGAATGCTGATGGGTAGTTGCCCTTTTCTGTATTGCTTAACTTCCAATTCGAGAATGACTAGAAGATATCGGGAAATTGCCTTTTCGGATAGATTTGAGCTTGTTGACTGATCTCTTGCCTAATATCCTGGATTTGGTTTCCTGATCCTGCCCATGAAGTCACTTTCCTTATTTAGCTCTGCTTACCTGCCAGTCGCCCACCAATCGTTCTACTGTCATTCGGGAGTCGTTCTCGGGTCTTCTAAGCGGTATGTCTCCGAGTCGTCTTGTGCTATCCGTTGGTTATCTGGGGACACGTGTACGGTGAGAGATGATGTATGAAATCTGACCTCAACAATACACAAACACAACTAAAATTATTATTGCTATTGAAAAGAAAAACTATCTACAAATCAACTAATCCATTGTTTGTTTTTTTTTTTTTTGAAAACCAAAAATATTAAGGATGGGTGGGGGAAAATCGACTTCTTCTGATTGGGTTAGATCCATCAAAATTACAAAGTTTAATTTACAGGTCAAGAGTATAATATCTAGTTTGGTTTTTGTCGAGTAGCACTGGGGATACGAATTCTAATCTCAACTTTTTAAGTACCAACTTACGTGTTTTATTTTCATTGATAGATGCAATCAATTGATGTGACAATAGTTTAAACACTTACCAATGAAAAAAAAGAACAACTCATATGTCACAGAAGTTGGTAATCAAAAATTTGGATTACAGTTGATGTCCCTAGAATTTTTCTTTGAGAAATGATTAAAACTAGAGGATGGAGTCGGCAGCTCAAATTATGTCTCTCACTGTTTGCTTGGAAACTCTAATTTCCATTTCAGAATTGGAGCAAAATGCCGTTAGAGATGCATCTATTTGTGTTGGTGACTTTTTCTAACCACTAGTTAAAAGTGCATGTGGTGCTTGAAATTTTTAGAATGTAAAATACGAAAATCAATGTACAAATATAAATGAATATAAGAAAAAAATTTCTTAAAAATGCATTAATAGTAGTCTTTGACCAAATATTCATTTTATCATTAGAACTACGATGATATAAAATTTTATTATGACAACATTCTAATTAAAATATAATTTATTGTCTTTGTAAATTTGTAGCTTTCAATTGTTATCCAAAATAAAATTTTCAAAAACAATTGAAAATTATCAGTAAAACAATAGCAATGGTCGCAATTTGTTAAGTAGATTGTTTTAAGTAGAATTTGTTGTCCACTTATGTCAAATACAAAAGGAGAAAATGTATTATAAGGAAATAATTCAATCACTCTTCATAACAAAGCACTGAAATAATTACATGTAGCGAAATCATTGAAAATAATAACAGTATACATTATGCTCTTCTTTTAGGGAAAAAATATACATATATATATCTATATATATATATATATGATGCCCCCCTTTAATTTGTCAGAACACTCAAAAAGTCGTATAATTAAATCATGAAAAGACCACTATTAAACTTGAGCACAATTCAAATGATTAGAATTTGCTGAAAAAGTTAGATTAGAGATCTTAAAAAATAATGATGGGATATTGAGCTCTTAGAGCATCTCCAACCCATACTCTATTTTAGAGTTTTACATCAATTTAGAGTATGGGGCATCTCCAACCCATACTCTATATCATACTTGAAATATAGAGCATGAACAGTGTACTTTACATTTGAAGTATCACAGTTCATACTCTAACTTTTTTTTTTTAAATTAAATTTTAAAGTAATATTTAGGTAAAAATAAAAGGTAAATGATTATAAAAAAATAATATAAATAGAATATTTCTTTTAGAGTATGATATAGAGTAAATAAGTTGGAGATAAATAGTTATTTGAAGTGACAGATACTCTATTTAGAGTTTCTGTACTTTAAAATAGAGTATTTGGGTTAGAGATGGCCTTAATTAATCAAGAGAAACTGAAAGGAAAAAAAAAAAAAAAAAAGCATTGCATGCATAAGTAGAAGCCTAAAAAAAAATTAGGAAAAAAAGAAGTAAAAAATTGAAGAAAAATATTAGAAAATGAGACAAAATAATATGGGGTTAAAATAAAAAGAAAAATTGACGAGAAAATAAAAGTAAAATCAAATGAGAAATGAATAACAAAACATTTGATTTTCATCTTTTAATGGTGTCCTAACCACCTTTTTTTTTTCCCCCTTGTCAAACGCCATATTACTTGAACTTGTCCTTTACATGTTAGGGGGGAAAAATACCTTTTTTTTCATAGACGTTTTACACTTAAAAACAAAAAAAACAAAAAAGCACATTTGTGAGTTACAAGATGGCAATTATGTAATTATATTAAATTTTAGTCTCCTTTTAAGTTTAATAAGGGTCCGTTTGGTTCGCAAGTTTAAGTTGATATTTTGAAGTTGAGTTTGAGTTAAGTTAAGTTGAGAATGAAAGTTTTGTATTTGGGAAAAAGTATGTGTTGAGAAGTTGAGTTTAGTTGAGTGTTTGGATGTAAAAAAGTTTGAGATGAAAGTTTAAAAAAAACAATAGCCCTGTTTGGATGATAAAAAAAAGGGCAAAACAAATTTTTTTGTATGTATAGAACATTCTATTGTATTTTTTGTGCTTGTCTGGTTCACAAAGTTGAACCAAAATTTCAAACTTGTTTTTGGTCATTTTCCCAAAAAGTTGTTGTCTTTTGCCCAAATTTAAATTTTTTTTTTTTTTTGTCTTTTTTGAAACTTCCAAAAAATTGTATCATTGAAACTCACGAATTTCAGTTCAAACTTTATTGCCAGCGCAATGAAAAATAGCCCAACAAACAGTACGTAATTGTCCATTACAATTTTATAACAACAAATTAATGATTATAATCGTTGTCTGGCGAGCGTAGGTAAAAACGGGTCTTGCTTTCACCGTTGATTTATACACGGAAATGCTTGATATCTTTCCCACATATCATCAGCTATGTGGTCTCTCATCTGATTCATTGCTTCCCTACTCGAGTCATGTTGCTGCGGTCCTGTACTTGGGCCCTCACCATCGTTCCCGTCGTTCAACACGTAATCCACGTTAACGTCGACAGTTCCCCTAACGGTCACACAATCTGCCGCATACTCTTCGAGAAAGGGATCCGCATCCTGCACCATCCTTATGAAATTATGTACGGACCGTACACGCCACGGGGATCATTTTTGTTTGTCCATAGGGTAGCTGTTGATGGCCTTTTAGTATTTTAAATCTTGCCTTCCAGACACCAAATGTGCGCTCGATATAATTCCGCAGTGATGAGTGTGTGTAGTTAAAGACTTCACGGCGGTTGCCTAGCCCATTACGACGTCTTCTAAACTCTGGTAAATGGTACGTCTCCCGACGATATGGGCTCAGGAAACAATCCTTATTGGCATAGCCCGAATCTACTAAGTAGAATTTCCCTACACAATAAAAAATGCAATATGAAGTTAATGAAATTTATTTAACCGATTTATTATATGTAAATACTGACAGCAAATAGCGAAGTCTGCTTACCTGGTGGAGGTATTGGGAACCCATGGAATGCTATTGCCCTCTTCCAACATTCTGGCAATCGTGGCAAGATCCTTCATAACCGGCCAATATATAAGTGAATTTCATGTCAAATGAACATGCTGCTAGTACATTTTGCGAGTGATATCCCTTGCGATTTATGCAAGCGTCCGAATTTTCGCGCTTAGGGGACACATAGTACGTGCGTACGCATCTAGTAGCACCATACAGCCCTGCAAGAAACCATAGAATCTGGTCATATGCATACCGGCATCAACAATCTTTTTTTATTAAAGCTCTTTCGCACGATTATTAATTAAATTACTATGTAACGTACATCAAACCATGGCCGGTATTTGTCTGAATGCTCCAGTATCAAATTTTGAACTGATGTGTTGTCGGCTGGTCTGATGAATTCATCCTTTAGCGAACAAATAGGTCAACACTTTATCGAACTAACGTGAAGTTGTCTCTACCGAATGTTGGAACAAGTAAGAAATGTGCCGGTTCGTAGCGCCTCGTGCACAAATGGATAAAAATATAAACAACTGCTCGTTCACATTCATGTTGCGAGTTGGCTTCAATAACTCCCGACTAGCTAACAGGTTACTTAGTGATCTGAATGTTTCTGTCTTCATACTTATCAATCCTTGAATTATTTCCGCATGACCATTCAAAATCTCGTCCACCCGCATGCTCCCAGTTAGAGTTGAGTTATGCATTGGTTGTGGCCGTCGTCGCCTGTTACGCCTGCTGGCAGTTACGGCTACCACTGCCTTCATAAGGAAACTGTTATGTGGTCGGTATACTCGTTTTCGGTGTACACATCATCTTGTTCCTCATCGGATACGGAACTATACTCGTTCATTTTGAGAATTTTTTGTTATCCGCTCTAAAATTTAATTTTTACCTGGTTCAAGAAAATTGTTAGCAAACTATAAAAAATTAACTTGTATTTTTTCTCATAGGCGGTACAAACCATTAGTAGTGTAACATAAAATATTAGATATACTAAAACATAATATAGCCTCACAACAGTCTCATCTATGTTCTCAAACATGAAATACATAAATAAATAAAAGTTAATCCAATCAAATATTTAGGTCTCAAATATTAATAAGCCGCTAGAGTAGAAAAAAAAAAATACAACGAACAAGAAAATCAATCGGTTGGGGGCCGGTAGGAGTCAACGACGGATGAAAAATTTCTCGCCTATCGACCTCGGGCAGCTGATAGAACGTACGTTGGAGCCGCGGATGAGCGTCCAGGTAGTGCCACATTTGACATCGTTGATTTGGTGGAACACCCATCTCTGTCATAATGTTCATGCACAGTAGCATGTGGTCCGGTCGGTTTGCGGTTTCGTTACTTGGGCCCGATTGCGACTGTCCACGGAAATGACTAACTATTTCCTGCATTGCTAAGAATGTCATCTCATCCGTTTCGTCTCTTTGCTTCCGCTTACCGGAACTTGCCCTTGACCGCGACGGACCTGCATCGGCTCCCGAACGTAAGTTGCTACAAACGCGCACGCACGGTGTTCGGCGTCAGAAACTTCAAATTCCACGCGGGCTTCAGAGCAGTCCATTGAAGCATCAACGTCGCCGTAGGAGTACTATCAAGGGCATGGTTACTGATCCATATCCCGATGAACCGGCAGCGTGATTTTTCTCGAACACGTTACAATAAAACTCCCTGGCGCAGCCCCTCGTAGCGTAGATGGTTGCACTCCCTATGAACCTGCAAATGAAATTTTAGCTTAGTACACGTATGATCATCGCGTTAATGAACAATATAGCGTAGGGCCTTATATTAGACTACGCAGTTACCCCTATAAAGCTTTGTCACGCTTCGTCAGAGCATGTCACACGATCCGTCGATGGATCGTAGCCTAGACCGGTTTGTTTTTGCAACGCCTTCCAGCCCCTAAAAATTTTTCTCATCCTTTCTTTCTTTTGAGACAATGTCTTTGCAAGTGCTGGTACCCCACCAAACTCAGCATTAAACTGGGCGACCCAAATTTCAAGAGTTGCTTTTGGGGGATGTTTGCCGCCACTACAGCCCAGGTACTCATCAAGTTGCTCCAGGAATTTTTTTTCCTTAGCGGCGTCCCAAAAGTAATGATCCCCTGATACTTTGCGCGGCATCTCCTTCGAAAAGAGATAACCAAACATAGGAAAATAATTTAAAAAAAAGGTCTGACGGTCGATTAATTGGCTCAGTAAAAATTGATTGACACGTTTAATTGAGGCATGTCAAATACCCGATACAGAATCGGCTACCATGGCATATAAACCATGGGTTCGGGTCTTTACTTGTTCATGCCGAGCACAACCCATAGTTAAGACCCTTAAGACCAAACATGTGCTTATATACCGGTAACTGACAATTAATGATCGGGTAAATGACTCGCCAGTCAAACCAACATACAATTTTATGTATTGTAGTATACATCATCGCCAATAAGGTGTAAAGGTGACATAACACCTTAAGAAGTGCAAAAAATGCCAAAATGGAGAGCAAAACAGGGCAATGGACAAAAATGGGAATGCAAGTACCACAAACAGCCATATTAAGTGCAAAACAAGCCTAAATGGGGATCAAATCTGGTCATAGGCTCAAATGGGAATGCAAGTATCACAAATAGCCCTATTAAGTGCAAACCGTGGAGATTTGGGGACCCAAACAGGCCAATGGCCAAAAATTACAATGCAAGTACCACAAACAGCCATATTAAGCAAAACAAGACTAAATGGGATCAAATCTGGTCATAGGCTCAAAATGGGAATGCAAGTACACAAACAGCCCTATTAAGTGCAAAACAAGCCAAAATGGGGATCAAATCTGGTCATAGGCTCAAAATGGGAATGCAAGTACCACAAACAGCCATCCGAAGTGAAGAAACTTCCAAAATGGGGATCAAATCTGGTCATAGGCTCAAAATGGGAATGCAAGTACCACAAACAGCCTATTAAGTGCAAAACAAGCCAAAATGGGGATCAAATCTGGTCATAGGCTCAAAATGGGAATGCAAGTACCACAAACAGCCCTATTAAGTGCAAACCGTGGAGATTTGGGGACCCAAACAGACCAATGACCAAAAATTACAAGTACCACAAACAGCCATATTAAGTGCAAAACAAGACTAAATGGGGATCAAATCTGGTCATAGGCTCAAAATGGGAATGCAAGTACCACAAACAGCCCTATTAAGTGCAAACCGTGGAGATTTGGGGACCAAACAGGCCAATGGACAAAAATGGGAATGCAAGTACCACAAACAGCCATATTAAGTGCAAAACAAGCCTAAATGGGGATCAAATCTGGTCTCAAACATCAAAATGGAATGCAAGTACACACAAACAGCCATCCGAAGTGAAGAAACTTCCAAAATGGGGATCAAATCTGGTCATAGGCTCAAAATGGGAATGCAAGTACCACAAACAGCCTTGTCCAAACGTACAAAACAATTTTCTAACCAAACCCATTCGGGTTACAAAAGTAGAGAGAATCAACACATTGGTCCAAACGTACAAAACAATTTCAAACTTGTATGATCTGAAGCAAACTCCATTTAACAAGACAACAACCAATTTCCGAAGCCACAAAAACAATTTCTGATCTTTTGAACTACCAAAGGAAGAACTCTCAAGACAAGGAAAATCAAAAACCCGATACACCCACAGACAACGCACACACAAACAAATATGAGAATGCAACCATAAATGCATCGAATTAGGGGAAGATTTTATACTAGGGTTACCGAATTGGAGCCCGAGGACGAGTACCCAGTATCGAATGTCGGATTAGGGCAGGAGTTGACAGGTCGGAGAGCAGATTTCCGAACTTGGAAATACTGGGTAATCCGCGGACGATTCGCCTGCTTTCCCAACCCTCCCTCGGCACCGCATCTGCTTTCCGGGAGTGGGCGAGGCCATTAGTTCAACACTTTAAACTCAGCGAGGAGAGAAGAATCACAACCACAAACCAGAGCTCCTGCTACTCGGCAGATGCTCGATGGGATGGGGGCACAGCCAACAGACCCACAGAGAGAAGCACATGGCGCCGAGAGGGGGGGCTTGAGATTCGGAAAAGGAGCCAGGCACTGAAGCTTAGATTTGCAGGGAAGATTCGGTGAACAGTAAACCCCGTTGGGATTACTGTATAACGGTTCAAACTCACGTTGAAGATGAACCGAATTGCCAAACACTATCAGCTGAGAATGAACTACGAAAACACCATTCCAACTGGTGTTCCAAACAAGTGCTAAGTCTTTGAACTTGTAAAAGTAAGTTTGCAACATGTGATGCGAGACATAAAGCACAGTGATTATGCAGGTAGAAAGTATAGTGTAAAAAAAAAAAAAAGATAGCATGAAAACGGTTCATTTTTTACGACAAAAAAGGAACAGTGCAATTCTCATCCACTCTTTTATATATGTAATATTCAAAAGGTGAAGAACTTGATTTTCTACCTAGTGAAACATTCTCGAAAAGAAAATTACTCAAATAACCATTTTTTTTAATCTATTAATCAACATGACACAAATTCTTCATTTTTAACCAACATAAAACAAACTTTAGTATCAATTTGTGTCATATTGATCTACCACTAATTTTGTGTCATGTCGATATGATCTTTAAATTTATATCATATAAGTGCTTTATCGTGCTTTGAGCATTCGGCTTTTTGGATATTAAAGGTAAGAGAATGGTTTTTTTTAACAAATTTTTTTCCATCACTCATCCATCCCAATTTATTTGGAGTCCTCAAGTGGGATGAAAAAATATAATAAACGGACTTGTTTAATGGAAGGAAAAAGAAAATAATTGAAGTGAATAGGCGTGTATGGTAAATTTATTAGGTAAATAGATTATTTACTCACGTGCAAAAACAGATTATCAACAAATAATAATTTATATGGTGTTTCTTCTATTTTTCTCAGTTTATTTAGATATTCCAATTTAGGATTTCGTTTCGTTTTAAGTGATTTTTTTAAACAATTGTAAAAATGTTTGAATAAAGAAAATAGATTATTTACTGAGTAAATAATTGTTTAGGAAAATTTATTGATAAAAACTATACTTTTATCTTGCCATAAGAACTATAATTGTTGGATCAACTTTTCAACGGTTAAAATGAAACTATACTTTTACCTGATCCATAGGTACTAATAAATGCTAGATATACCAACTCTAATCCCAATTTTGTAGGTACAAACTCACGTGTCATTTTTTCATTGTAACAATTTTAACAATATTTTAACCCATATGCCACACAAGTTAATACTCAAACATTAAAATTAGAATTAGTGTCCCCCTACAATTTTTCATATTTAGACATTCAACCAACTTTTCAACTATCTATGACTTATGTGAGTTACACTATAATTTTTAACATGAATACTCACAGATCCCTTTAAAAATTAATCCAACATAATAATAAAATACCTACTAATAAAAAAAATACAGTTCTCATAAGTTTTGCATGATTTTTTGCTGAACATTTGTCCTTTTTTCTGTTCCCCTTTTATTTGTCAATGAACTGAAAAAACGAAACCCTATACTCATTCATTAAAAAGGAAGACAGAAGGATTAATGCATGCTCATTTCTCTATGAAAAATTAAAAGATAGGTCAAAGAGAAACTAACAAGAATTAACTGTAACTCTGATTATCACTATATAAATGTTAAAAACGATAAAATTGTACAGATATCAGATCTGTTAAAACAAGGACAACTAAATGGAGGTGAAAAAAAAAAGGTATTGAACTTTTGATACAGACAGAATCACGGTTGAGCAAGAGCAGCAACACAATCCAAGCAAACCTCCTACACATCCACAAATAAAACATGATATTTTGGTTAGTACGTAAGCTCGATTTAAACGTTCTGATATATTTTCATAAGGTTTGTTTTCGGTCATTTACGAAACACTAGTCCACTGCAACACGTAGACAACATTTCATCCGTTCTAAACGGAAGAACATTGACATTTGTTAGGTATACACATTTATAAAATCATTTTCATATGGAATTAGATGTCACTATTATACCTTCCTTTGCATATTTTAACATTCAATACCAATCCGAATTTTCGGATGTTACCTTTTACCGCTATCTTAGGTACTTTTCTACTTTTTTGATAACTCAGAAGAACCCACAAACCGATTACAAGGCTGTTTTCGAAATATCAATCCACCAGCAAGTCAAATGAAATTCAAAATAGGAGCCCTATCAATTCCTGCAACCTTTCAGAAACATGAAACTCGTGGATATTCACCTGGTAAGTGACCCTTAAGAATTTGGACCCAAGGCTAAGAACTTGGCGCAGGACTAAAAGATGGAAGCAAGAGTATAGATAGAATCGTAGAATCAAGACAGACAAGTGAAACCACTAGAAAGAGAAACAGAACAAAAAGAAAAACTAGAGGATTCTAGAGAAAGAACACCAAGTGAAGAGGAAATCAATAGTCTAAAAACCGAACACGGAAGTAAAGAGGAAATCAAGAATCTAAATATCCGTTTGTCAACCACTCTCTCAATTAGAATTACATACTACAGTATGGCAAACCAATTAGCAACTTAGGAAACTCAACCAAAGTAAAACAATGGGAAACTAAAGCTAACCGCAAACTGACATAAACTATTGGTTAAATAAAAAATTAATTACTAAAAGTAAATAACATTCTGATCTCCATCAATACAATTTCATGCAACAAATCAGTGCCTTCTTGCAAGAGGGCAAACCTTGCTACTAAAATTTTTTGCCATTAAAAACCTAGCTATTCAAATATTATGCTCTTGTTCTAACTACCCCCTTGTATATCTCAAGTTCATTCATAGTCTTAGGTTAGCTTCTTGCTTTGAATAAAAACATCCATTCATTCCTCTCATTTGTACTAAAACATGATACTAGATTTCTATGTTTAAAAAAGGTTCCCAGCAAGTATGTAAACTCTTTGTCATGATCACGATAGAGTCGGCAATTCATGTGAGCATCACTTAAAAATGTGGGTTCTGACATCTAAAATATAAAACCATGCGCCCCAATATAGAATATAGATCTGCTGACAAAATTTCAATATAAAATCAACCATGTAATATCTCAACTAGGCAAGTTCAGTAAACCCACAATAATATTTTTTAAATCATCTAAACAATAAAAGATAAAGTAGATCATGTGCCCACATAAAACGAAAAAACCTAATTATCACCCAAGAACAGTAGTCTGAACATGGGAAAGTTTCTATTGACACAGCAATATTTTCCTTCCAATATTCGAACCGACATGCCTGGTGATATTCAAAAGATAGGGATTGCAGGCTCAGTTTAATATACTACCCATAGGATCTGCATTATATTAGAATCTGGAAGAGAGGCACTTCAATAGTTTTTCACTAATATAGGAAAATGCTAGTAGAAGAATCTGAGAAATAGCCAGGTCGCAAAGTCAGCTAATTTTTCTTGAAGATAAGAGTAAAAGATCAAAAACTCATTCCACCATAACTGAATAAGCAAAGCACAATTGCAATCCTTCACCGGGCTTTTGTCCTTTCACCTAAAGGCAGCAGCCTGGCTTCGCCATCACTAGTGACTTGGTTTAGCATGTAGTCAGCCTTCCCACCAGAAGGTCTATGGTATTTATATAGTAAGAAAAAAAATTAAAAAAAAAAAAAGTAGGTCTACAAAGAGAAAGGTCCCGGTTCAGATTCATATAAGGTGTGGATATAGACTAGGCTACAAGGAACAAAGCCTTAATAATGGACCGAGACTACACTAAGGAACAAGGAAGCTTGACGGAACAAAGAAGTCGAGGAACAAAGTTGCTTCTCTAATAGCCCTGTTGAATATGAGAGCTGAGGCTTTTGGAAAGAATACTATTATTATCGTTTTTTCAATCTTGTAGATGCACAAGGATCAAACTTCTACCATATATATGTTTTGGTAGCAAAATTAATTTCACCAGTTTATAAGAAAATAACAATTATAGAAACCTAACAAGTTACGATCTTCACAAGCTCAGATCAGCCTCAGAAAAAGCACACGAAACAAATGGCAAAAGAATATGCATCCCAAGATCTTCATAAGCTTTAAAAGTTCGCCGTACCAAATAAAATACGAATTCTTTGCATAATGCTAGTGTAGTATTCAAAAGTAAAAGACAAAAAACGAATTAGAAATGACCACCAAGAATCATAGAGACTCAGCTTACCGTATTCAAAGGACATGAAGCTCATATGCGTTATTCTATCTAAGAGTCACCCTTCGGTTCATCTGAATCTGAATCACTTGCATTATAACCTACAAAACAACATAATAGTGAAGAAAGTGGTAAATAGACCATGAGAATGACAATGATAAATGATGATGATGATGAAAAATGGACATAGAGAAACAACCTGGACGCTTATCACTAACTTTCCAAACCGAAGATCGAGTCCTAGACGCTCTTGTCATCCATATTCTTCCCTAAATTTCAAAAATATAGAACTGGTTATAATAAATAAATAAATAAATAAATAAAAAGAGAGAAAGAGAGCAGGAACCCAACAACAATAAAACTATATAAAAACCAAAACCCCAAAACCCAATCCCAAATTGACCATTCTCTTCCATTAACTTTTTGCTTATCAGTAGATTCGAAATCCAATTCCATTATCTTCCATTAAGTTTCTGATTAGTAGATTCAGCGGTACAAACTTATGAACCTAGAAATCTCTTTTTCTTTTTTCTTTATTTTGCAATTAAAATTTAGAACTTGAAGTGTCAAAATTCGGTGGCTTATTTTCTGTCAAACCAATCTACTCATTCATGTCTCATAATCTAAAATTCAAAACTACCCATTTAAATTCCATAACTTTAAAACCAAACTACTTCAAAATTCTTATCTAAAACCAGATAAAAGCAGATATAACATGAGAAGAAACAAACACTAAACCCAAAAGATTAATATAACCCAAAAATTACCCAAAAAAAAAAAGTCAATAACCCAAAAAAAAAAAAAAAGAGAAAAGAAAAACCTTCTGGGCATCTCTGGGAACGCCATAACCGCTATAATACATCTGACCGACCAAGACCTGCATATTGATATCGCCAGCTTTGGCCTCTTTAAGAGTGTCCTTAAACCACCTCTTCACGCAATCCGTCACTACTCCGAAAGCGGCAAACCGATTGTTGTCGTTTTGCTCTCTGAGCTGCTCTCTCTCTCCATACTCT